>JAZGTQ010000601.1:0-64582 GCA_037953605.1 Necrosyrtes monachus
GAAAAGAGGGACGCCAGGGAAAAGAGTCACTTGAGGGGAAAAGAGCTAAAAGAGAGAGGTAATGCAGAAGAGGGAAACCAGGGAAAAGAGAGAGTCGAGGGAAAAGAAGGGAAACAGAGAGTTCATGAAAAAGAGGGAAACCAGTGAAAAGAGAGAGTCGAGGGAAAAGAATGGAAAGAGAGAGTTAATGCAGAAGAGGGAAACCAGGGAAAAGAGAGAGTCGAGGGAAAAGAAGGAAAACAGAGAGTTCATGAAAAAGAGGGAAACCAGGGAAAAGAGAGAGTCGATGGAAAAGGTGGAGAAACAGTTCATGCAGAAGAGGGAAAGCAGGAAAAAGAGAGTGTCGAGGGAAAAGAAAGAGAAGAGAGAGTTCATGGAAAAGAGGGACGCCAGGGAAAAGAGTCATGCGATGGGAAAAGAGCTAAAAGAGAGAGCTAATGCAGAAGAGGGAAACTAGGGAAAAGAGAGAGTCGAGGGGAAAAAAAAGGGAACGAGAAAAATCATGCCGAAGAGGGAAAGCAGGGAAAAGAGAGAGTCGATGGAAAAGAAGGTGGGGAAAGAGTTAATGCAGAAGAGGGAAACCCGGAAAAAGAGAGAGTCGAGGGAAAAAAAGGGGAAGAGAGAGCTCAAGGAAAAGAGGGACGCCGGGGAAAAGAGAGAGTCGGGGGAAAAGAATAGAAAGAGAGAGTTCATGGAAAAGAGGGACGCTAGGGAAAAGAGTCACTTGAGGGGAAAAGAGCTAAAAGAGAGAGGTAATGCAGAAGAGGGAAACCAGGGAAAAGAGAGAGTCGAGGGAAAAGAAGGTGAAGAAAGAGTTCATGCAGAAGAAGGAAACCAGGAAAAAGAGAGAGTCGAGGGAAAAGAATAGAAAGAGAGAGTTAATGCAGAAGAGCGAAACCCGGGAAAAGAGAGAGTCGATGGAAACGAAGGGGAAGAGAGAGCTCAAGGAAAAGAGGGACGCCGGGGAAAAGAGCGAGTCGAGGGAAAAGAAGGGAAAGAGAGAGTTAATGCAGAAGAGGGACGCCAGGGAAAAGAGTCACTTGAGGGGAAAAGAGCTAAAAGAGAGAGGTAATGCAGAAGAGGGAAACTAGGGAAAAGAGAGAGTCGAGGGAAAAGAAGGTGAAGAAACAGTTCATGAAAAAGAGGGAAAGTAGGGTAAAGAGATAGTCGAGGGAAAAGCAGGGGAAGAGAGAGTTCATGGAAAAGAGGGACGCCAGGGAAAAGAGTCACTTGAGGGGAAAAGAGCTAAAAGAGAGAGGTAATGCAGAAGAGGGAAACCAGGGGAAAGAGAGAGTCGATGGAAACGAAGGGGAAGAGAGAGCTCAAGGAAAAGAGGGACGCCGGGGAAAAGAGAGAGTCGGGGGAAAAGAATAGAAAGAGAGAGTTCATGGAAAAGAGGGACGCAAGGGAAAAGAGTCACTTGAGGGGGAAAGAGCTAAAAGAGAGAGGTAATGCAGAAGAGGGAAACCAGGGGAAAGAGAGAGTCGAGGGAATAGAAGGTGAAGAAAGAGTTCATGCAGAAGAGGGAAACCAGGAAAAAGAGAGAGTCGAGGGAAAAGAATAGAAAGAGAGAGTTAATGCAGAAGAGCGAAACCCGGGAAAAGAGAGAGTGGATGGAAACGAAGGGGAAGAGAGAGCTCTAGGAAAAGAGGGACGCCGGGGAAAAGAGCGAGTCGAGGGAAAAGAAGTGAAAGAGAGAGTTAATGCAGAAGAGGGACGCCAGGGAAAAGAGTCACCCGAGGGGAAAGGAGCTAAAAGAGACAGGTAATGCAGAAGAGGGAAACCAGGGAAAAGAGAGAGTCGAGGGAATAGAAGGTGAAGAAAGAGTTCATGCAGAAGAGGGAAACCAGGAAAAAGAGAGAGTCGAGGGAAAAGAAGGGAAACAGAGAGTTCATGGAAAAGAGGGACACCAGGGAAAAGAGTCACTTGAGGGGAAAAGAAGCTAAAAGAGAGAGTTCATGCAGAAGAGGGAAACCAGGGAAAAGAGAGAGTCGAGGGAAAAGAATAGAAGAGAGAGTTAATGGAGAAGAGCGAAACTCGGGAAAAGAGAGAGTTGAGGGGAAAAGGGAAAAGAGAGAGCTAAGGCAGAAGAGGGACACCAGGGAAAAGAGAGAGTCGGGGAATAGAAGGTAAAGAGAGAGTTCATGGAAAAGAGGGAACGCTAGGGAAAAGAGTCAGTTGAGGGGAAAAGAGCTAGAAAGAGAGAGTTAATGCAGAAGAGGGAAACCAGGAAAAAGAGAGAGTCGAGGGAAACAAAGGGGAAGAGAGAGATCATGCAAAAGAGGGAACGCCAGGGAAAAGAGCGAGTCGATGGAAAAGAAGGTGGAGAAAGAGTTAATGCAGAAGAGGGAAACCAGGGAAAAGAGAGAGTGGAGGGGAAAAAAGGGAACAGACAGAAATCATGCAGAAGAGGGAAGCCAGGGAAAAGAGAGCGTCGAGGGAAAAGAATAGAAAGAGAGAGTTAATGCAGAAGAGGGAAACCCGGGAAAAGAGAGAGTCGAGGGAAAAAAAGGGGAAGAGAGAGTTCAAGGAAAAGAGGGAAACCAGGAAAAAGAGAGAGTCGATGGAAAAGAAGGGGAAGAGAGAGTTCATGGAAAAGAGGGACGCTAGGGAAAAGAGTCACTTGACGGGAAAAGAGCTAAAAGAGAGAGGTATTGCAGAAGAGGGAAACCAGGGAAAACAGAGAGTCGAGTGAAAAGAAGGTGAAGAAAGAGTTCATGCAGAAGAGGGAAACCAGGAAAAAGAGAGAGTCCAGGGAAAAGAATAGAAAGAGAGAGTTAATGCAGAAGAGCGAAACCCGGGAAAAGAGAGAGTCGATGGAAAAGAAGGGGAAGAGAGAGCTCAAGGAAAAGAGGGACGCCGGGAAAAAGAGCGAGTCGAGGGAAAAGAAGGGGAAGAGAGAGTTAATGCAAAAGAGGGACGCCAGGGAAAAGAGTCACTCGAGGGGAAAGGAGCTAAAAGAGACAGGTAATGCAGAAGAGGGAAACCAGGGAAAAGAGAGTGTCGAGGGAAAAGAAGGTGGAGAAAAAGTTCATGCAGAAGAGGGAAAACAGGGAAAAGAGAGAGTCGAGGGAAAAGAATGGAAAGAGAGAGTTAATGCAGAAGAGGGAAACCAGGGAAAAGAGAGAGTCGAGGGAAAAGAATGGAAAGAGAGAGTTAATGCAGAAGAGGGAAACCAGGGAAAAGAGAGAGTCGAGGGAAAAGAAGGGAAAGAGAGAGTTCATGAAAAAGAGGGACACCAGGGAAAAGAGAGAGTCGATGGAAAAGAAGGTGAAGAGAGAGTTCATGCAGAAGAGGGACACCAGGAAAAAGAGACAGTCGAGGGAAAAGAAGGGGAAGAGAGAGTTCATGGAAAAGAGGGACGCCACGGAAAAGAGTCACTTGAGGGGAAAAGAGCTAAAAGAGAGAGCTAATGCAGAAGAGGGAAACTAGGGAAAAGAGAGAGTCGAGGGGAAAAAAAAGGGAACGAGAAAAATCATGCCGAAGAGGGAAAGCAGGGAAAAGAGAGAGTCGATGGAAAAGAAGGTGGAGAAAGAGTTCATGCAGAAGAGGGAAACCAGGAAAAAGAGAGAGTCGAGGGGAAAAAAGGGGAACGAGAGAAATCATGCAAAAGAGGGACGCCAGGGAAAAGAGTCAGCGTCGAGGGGAAAAGAGCTAAAAGAGAGAGTTAATGCAGAAGAGGGAAACCAGGGAAAAGAGAGAGTCGAGGGAAAAGAAGGGTGAAGAAAGAGTTCATGGGAAAGAGGGAAACCAGGGAAAAAAGAGCGAGTCGAGGGAAAAGAAAGGAAAGAGAGAGTTAATGCAGAAGAGGGACGCCAGGGAAAAGAGTCACTCGAGGGGAAAGGAGCTAAAAGAGACAGGTAATGCAGAAGAGGGAAACCAGGGAAAAGAGAGAGTCGAGGGAATAGAAGGTGAAGAAAGAGTTCATGCAGAAGAGGGAAACCAGGGAAAAGAGAGAGTCGAGGGAAAAGAATGGAAAGAGAGAGTTAATGCAGAAGAGGGAACAAGGGAGAAAGAGAGAGTCGAGGGAAAAGAAGGGAAACAGAGAGTTCATGAAAAAGAGGGAAACCAGGGAAAAGAGAGAGTCGATGGACAAGAAGGTGGAGAAACAGTTCATGCAGAAGAGGGAAACCAGGAAAAAGAGAGAGTCGAGGGAAAAGAAGGGGAAGAGAGAGTTCATGGAAAAGAGGGACGCCACGGCAAAGAGTCATGCGACGGGAAAAGAGCTAAAAGAGAGAGGTAATGCAGAAGAGGGAAACTAGGGAAAAGAGAGAGTCGAGGGGAAAAAAAAGGCAACGAGAAAAATCATGCCGAAGAGGGAAAGCAGGGAAAAGAGAGAGTCGATGGAAAAGAAGGTGGAGAAAGAGTTCATGCAGAAGAGGGAAACCAGGGAAAAGAGAGAGTCGAGGGGAAAAAAAGGGAACGAGAGAAATCATGCAGAAGAGGGAAGCCAGGGAAAAGAGAGAGTCGAGGGAAAAGAAGGGAAACAGAGAGTTCATGAAAAAGAGGGAAACCAGGGAAAAGAGAGAGTCGATGGAAAAGAAGGTGGAGAAAGAGTTCATGCAGAAGAGGGAAACCAGGGAAAAAGAGAGAGTCGAGGGAAAAGAAGGGGAGAGAGAGTTCATGCAGAAGAGGGACGCCACGGAAAAGAGTGAGTCGAGGGGAAAAGAATGGAAAGAGAGAGTTAATGCAGAAGAGGGAAACCAGGGAAAAGAGAGAGTCGAGGGAAAAGAAGGGAAAGAGAGTTAATGAAGAAGAGGGAAACCCGGCAAAAGAGAGAGTCGATGGAAACGAAAGGGGAAGAGAGAGTTCAAGGAAAAGAGGGACGCCGGGGAAAAGAGTGAGTTGAGGGGAAAAGAGATAGAAAGAGAGAGTTAATGGAGAAGAGGGACACTAGGGAAAAAAGAGTCTGAGGGGAAAAGAGCTGAAACGAGAGAGATAATGCAGAAGAGGGAAAGCAGGGAAAAGAGAGAGTCGAGGGGAAAAGAAGGTGAACGAGAAAAAGTTCATGCAGAAGAGGGAAACCAGGGAAAAGAGAGAGTCGAGGGGAAAAAAGGGGAACGAGAGAAATCATGCAGAAGAGGGAAGCCAGGGAAAAGAGAGCGTCGAGGGAAAAGAATAGAAAGAGAGAGTTAATGCAGAAGAGGGAAACCCGGGAAAAGAGAGAGTCGAGGGAAAAAAAGGGGAAGAGAGAGCTCAAGGAAAAGAGGGACGCCGGGGAAAAGTGAGAGTCGGGGGAAAAGAATAGAGAGAGACAGTTCATGGAAAAGAGGGACGCTAGGGAAAAGAGTCACTTGAGGGGACAAGAGCTAAAAGAGAGAGGTAATGCAGAAGAGGGAAACCAGGGAAAAGAGAGAGTCGAGGGAATAGAAGGTGAAGAAAGAGTTAATGCAGAAGAGGGAAACCAGGGAAAAAAGAGAGAGTCGAGGGGAAAAGAAGGGAACGAGAGAAATAATGCAGAAGAGGGACGCCAGGGAAAAGAGTCACGTCGAGGGAAAAGGACTAGAAAGAGAGAGTTAATGCAGAAGAGGGAAACCAGGGAAAAGAGAGTGTCGAGGGAAAAAAGGTGGAGAAAAAGTTCATGCAGAAGAGGGAAACCAGGGAAAAGAGAGAGTCGAGGGAAAAGAATGGAAAGAGAGAGTTAATGCAGAAGAGGGAAACAAGGGAAAAGAGAGAGTCGAGGGAAAAGAAGGTGAAGACAGAGAGTTCATGCAAAAGAGGGAAACCAGGAAAAAGAGAGAGTCGATGGAAAAGAAGGGAAACAGAGAGTTAATGCAGAAGAGCGAAACCCGGCAAAAGAGAGAGTTGATGGACACAAAGGGGAAGAGAGAGTTCAAGGAAAAGAGGGACGCCGGGGAAAAGAGAGAGTCGGGGGAAAAGAATAGAAAGAGAGAGTTCATGGAAAAGAGGGACGCTAGGGAAAAGAGTCACTTGAGGGGAAAAGAGCTAAAAGAGAGAGGTAATGCAGAAGAGGGAAACCAGGAAAAAGAGAGAGTCGAGGGGAAAAAAAAGGGAATGAGAAAAATCATGCCGAAGAGGGAAAGCAGGGAAAAGAGAGAGTCGATGGAAAAGAAGGTGGAGAAAGAGTTCATGCAGAAGAGGGAAACCAGGGAAAAGAGAGAGTGGAGGGGAAAAAAAGGGAACGACAGAAATCATGCAGAAGAGGGAAGCCAGGGTAAAGAGAGCGTCGAGGGAAAAGAATAGAAAGAGAGAGTTAATGCAGAAGAGGGAAACCCGGGAAAAGAGAGAGTCGAGGGAAAAAAAGGTGGAAGAGAGAGTTCAAGGAAAAGAGGGAAACCAGGAAAAAGAGAGAGTCGATGGAAAAGAAGGGGAGAAAAAGAGAGGGTTACGAGGGAAAAGAGGGAGTCGAGTGAAAAGATGGAAGAGAGAGTTACTTGAGGGGAAAAGGGCTAAGAGAGAGTGAGGAAGTTTCAGAAGAGGGAAACCAGGGAAAAGAGAGAGTCGAGGGAAAAGAAAGAGAAGAGAGAGTTCATGGAAAAGAGGGACGCTAGGGAAAAGAGTCACTTGAGGGGAAAAGAGCTAAAAGAGAGAGGTAATGCAGAAGAGGGAAACTAGGGAAAACAAAGAGTCGAGGGGAAAAAAAAGGGAACGAGAAAAATCATGCCGAAGAGGGAAAGCAGGGAAAAGAGAGAGTCGATGGAAAAGAAGGTGGAGAAAGAGTTCATGCAGAAGAGGGAAACCAGGGAAAAGAGAGAGTCGAGGGGAAAAAAGGGGAACGAGAGAAATCATGCAGAAGAGGGAAGCCAGGGAAAAGAGAGCGTCGAGGGAAAAGAATAGAAAGAGAGAGTTAATGCAGAAGAGGGAAACCCGGGAAAAGAGAGAGTCGAGGGAAAAAAAGGGGAAGAGAGAGCTCAAGGAAAAGAGGGACGCCGGGGAAAAGTGAGAGTCGGGGGAAAAGAATAGAGAGAGACAGTTCATGGAAAAGAGGGACGCTAGGGAAAAGAGTCACTTGAGGGGACAAGAGCTAAAAGAGAGAGGTAATGCAGAAGAGGGAAACCAGGGAAAAGAGAGAGTCGAGGGAATAGAAGGTGAAGAAAGAGTTCATGCAGAAGAGGGAAACCAGGAAAAAGAGAGAGTCGAGGGAAAAGAAGGGAAACTGAGAGTTCATGAAAAAGAGGGAAACCAGGGAAAAGAGAGAGTCGATGGAAACGAAGGGGAAGAGAGAGCTCAAGGAAAAGAGGGACGCCGGGGAAAAGAGCGAGTCGAGGGAAAAGAAGGGAAAGAGAGAGTTAATGCAAAAGAGGGACGCCAGGGAAAAGAGTCACTCGAGGGGAAAAGAGCTAAAAGAGACAGGTAATGCAGAAGAGGGAAACCAGGGAAAAGAGAGACTCGATGGAAAAGAAGGTGGAGAAACAGTTCATGCAGAAGAGGGAAACCAGGAAAAAGAGAGAGTCGAGGGAAAAGAATAGAAAGAGAGAGTTAATGCAGAAGAGGGAAACCCGGGAAAAGAGAGAGTCGATGGAAACGAAGGGGAAGAGAGAGCTCAAGGAAAAGAGGGACGCCGGGGAAAAGAGCGAGTCGAGGGAAAAGAAGGGAAAGAGAGAGTTAATGCAGAAGAGGGACGCCAGGGAAAAGAGTCACTCGAGGGGAAAAGAGCTAAAAGAGACAGGTAATGCAGAAGAGGGAAACCAGGGAAAAGAGAGAGTCTAGGGAATAGAAGGTGAAGAAAGAGTTCATGCAGAAGAGGGAAACCAGGAAAAAGAGAGAGTCGAGGGAAAAGAAGGGAAACAGAGAGTTCATGAAAAAGAGGGAAACCAGGGAAAAGAGAGAGTCGATGGAAAAGAAGGTGGAGAAACAGTTCATGCAGAAGAGGGAAACCAGGAAAAAGAGAGAGTCGAGGGAAAAGAAGGGGAAGAGAGAGTTCATGGAAAAGAGGGACGCCACGGCAAAGAGTCATGCGACGGGAAAAGAGCTAAAAGAGAGAGGTAATGCAGAAGAGGGAAACCAGGAAAAAGAGAGAGTCGAGGGGAAAAAAAAGGCAAAGAGAAAAATCATGCCGAAGAGGGAAAGCAGGGAAAAGAGAGAGTCGATGGAAAAGAAGGTGGAGAAACAGTTCATGCAGAAGAGGGAAACCAGGGAAAAGAGAGAGTCGAGGGAAAAGAAGGGTAAGAGAGATTTCATGGAAAAGAGGGACGCCACGGCAAAGAGTCATGCGACGGGAAAAGAGCTAAAAGAGAGAGGTAATGCAGAAGAGGGAAACTAGGGAAAAGAGAGAGTCGAGGGGAAAAAAAAGGGAACGAGAAAAATCATGCCGAAGAGGGAAAGCAGGGAAAAGAGAGAGTCGATGGAAAAGAAGGTGGAGAAAGAGTTCATGCAGAAGAGGGAAACCAGGGAAAAGAGAGAGTCAAGGGGAAAAAAAGGGAACGAGAGAAATCATGCAGAAGAGGGAATTCAGGGAAAAGAGAGAGTCGAGGGAAAAGAAGGGAAACAGAGAGTTCATGAAAAAGAGGGAAACCAGGGAAAAGAGAGAGTCGATGGAAAAGAAGTTGGAGAAACAGTTCATGCAGAAGAGGGAAACCAGGAAAAAGAGAGAGTCGAGGGAAAAGAAGGGGAAGAGAGAGTTCATGGAAAAGAGGGACGCCAGGGAAAAGAGTCACTTGAGGGGAAAAGAGCTAAAAGAGAGAGGTAATGCAGAAGAGGGAAACCAGGGAAAAGAGAGAGTCGAGGGAAAAGAAGGTGGAGAAAAAGTTCATGCAGAAGAGGGAAACCAGGGAAAAGAGAGAGTCGAGGGAAAAGAATGGAAAGAGAGAGTTAATGCAGAAGAGGGAAACCAGGGAAAAGAGAGAGTCGAGGGAAAAGAAGGGAAACAGAGAGTTCATGAAAAAGAGGGAAACCAGGGAAAAGAGAGAGTCGAGGGAAAAGAAAGAGAAGAGAGAGTTCATGGAAAAGAGGGACGCTAGGGAAAAGAGTCACTTGAGGGGAAAAGAGCTAAAAGAGAGAGGTAATGCAGAAGAGGGAAACAAGCGAAAAGAGAGAGTCGAGGGGGGGGAAAGGAACGAGAGAAATCATGGAAAAGAGGGAAGCCAGGGAAAAGAGAGAGTCGAGGGAAAACAAGGGTAAGAGAGAGATCATGGAAAAGAGGGAGTGCTGGGAAAACAGTCATGGGAGGGGAAAAGAGCTAAAAGAGAGAGTTCATGCAGAAGGGGGAAACCAGGGAAAAGAGACAGTCGATGGAAAAAAAGGGGAAGAGAGATTTCATGCAGAAGAGGGAAACCAGGGAAAAGAGAGAGTCGAGGGAGAAGAATAGAAAGAGAGAGTTAATGCAGAAGAGGGAAACCCAGGAAAACAGAGAGTCGAGGGAAAAGAATAGAAAGAGAGTTAATGCAGAAGAGCGAAACCCGGCAAAAGAGAGAGTCGATGGAAACGAAGGGGAAGAGGGAGCTCAAGGAAAAGAGGGACGCCGGGGAAAAGAGAGAGTCGGGGGAAAAGAATAGAAAGAGAGAGTTCATGGAAAAGAGGGACGCTAGGGAAAAGAGTCACTTGAGGGGAAAAGAGCTAAAAGAGAGAGGTAATGCAGAAGAGGGAAACCAGGAAAAAGAGAGAGTCGAGGGGAAAAAAAAGGGAATGAGAAAAATCATGCCGAAGAGGGAAAGCAGGGAAAAGAGAGAGTCGATGGAAAAGAAGGTGGAGAAAGAGTTCATGCAGTAGAGGGAAACCAGGGAAAAGAGAGAGTCGAGGGGAAAAAAAGGGGAAGAGAGAGTTCATGGAAAAGAGGGACGCCAGGGAAAAGAGTCACTTGAGGGGAAAAGAGCTAAAAGAGAGAGGTAATGCAGAAGAGGGAAACCAGGGAAAAGAGAGAGTCGAGGGAATAGAAGGTGAAGAAAGAGTTCATGCAGAAGAGGGAAACCAGGAAAAAGAGAGAGTCGAGGGAAAAGAATAGAAAGAGAGAGTTAATGCAGAAGAGCGAAACCCGGGAAAAGAGAGAGTCGATGGAAACGAAGGGGAATAGAGAGCTCAAGGAAAAGAGGGACGCCGGGGAAAAGGGAGAGTCGAGGGAAAAGAAGGGAAACAGAGAGTTCATGAAAAAGAGGGAAACCAGGGAAAAGAGAGAGTCGATGGAAAAGAAG
The DNA here is from genome assembly GCA_037953605.1 of Necrosyrtes monachus. NCBI lineage: Eukaryota > Metazoa > Chordata > Aves > Accipitriformes > Accipitridae > Necrosyrtes > Necrosyrtes monachus. The sequence goes on from JAZGTQ010000601.1 coordinate 10,089, forward strand.
GTGGATAAACAGTTCATGCAGAAGAGGGAAGCCAGGAAAAAGACAGAGTCGAGGGAAAAGAAGGGGAAGAGAGAGTTCATGGAAAAGAGGGACGCCGGGGAAAAGAGAGAGTCGATGGAAAAGAAGGGAAAGAGAGAGTTAATGCAGAAGAGGGACGCCAGGGAAAAGAGTCACTCGAGGGGAAAAGAGCTAAAAGAGAGAGGTAATGCAGAAGAGGGAAACTAGGGAAAAGAGAGAGTCGAGGGAATAGAAGGTGAAGAAAGAGTTCATGCAGAAGAGGGAAACCAGGAAAAAGAGAGAGTCGAGGGAAAAGAAGGGGAAGAGAGAGTTCATGGAAAAGAGGGAAGCCACGGCAAAGAGTCATGCGACGGGAAAAGAGCTAAAAGAGAGAGGTAATGAAGAAGAGGGAAAGTAGGGAAAAGAGAGAGTCGAGGGGAAAAAAAAGGGAACGAGAAAAATCATGCCGAAGAGGGAAAGCAGGGAAAAGAGAGAGTCGATGGAAAAGAAGGTGGAGAAAGAGTTCATGCAGAAGAGGGAAACCAGGGAAAAGAGAGAGTCGAGGGGAAAAAAAGGGAACGAGAGAAATCATGCAGAAGAGGGAAGCCAGGGAAAAGAGAGAGTCGAGGGAAAAGAAGGGAAACAGAGTTCATGAAAAAGAGGGAAACCAGGGAAAAGAGAGAGTCGATGGAAAAGAAGGTGGAGAAACAGTTCATGCACAAGAGGGAAACCAGGAAAAAGAGAGAGTCGAGGGAAAAGAAGGGGAAGACAGAGTTCATGGAAAAGAGGGACGCCAGGGAAAAGAGTCACTTGAGGGGAAAAGAGCTAAAAGAGAGAGGTAATGCAGAAGAGGGAAACCAGGGAAAAGAGAGTCGAGGGAAAAGAATAGAAAGAGAGTTAATGCAGAAGAGCGAAACCCGGCAAAAGAGAGAGTCAATGGAAACGAAGGGGAAGAGAGAGCTCAAGGAAAAGAGGGACGCCGGGGAAAAGAGAGAGTCGGGGGAAAAGAATAGAAAGAGAGAGTTCATGGAAAAGAGGGACGCTAGGGAAAAGAGTCACTTGAGGGGAAAAGAGCTAAAAGAGAGAGGTAATGCAGAAGAGGGAAACCAGGAAAAAGAGAGAGCCGAGGGGAAAAAAAAGGGAATGAGAAAAATCATGCCGAAGAGGGAAAGCAGGGAAAAGAGAGAGTCGATGGAAAAGAAGGTGGAGAAAGAGTTCATGCAGAAGAGGGAAACCAGGGAAAAGAGAGAGTCGAGGGGAAAAAAAGGGAACGAGAGAAATCATGCAGAAGAGGGAAGCCAGGGAAAAGAGAGCGTCGAGGGAAAAGAATAGAAAGAGAGAGTTAATGCAGAAGAGGGAAACCCGGGAAAAGAGAGAGTCGATGGAAACGAAGGGGAAGAGAGAGCTCTAGGAAAAGACGGACGCCGGGGAAAAGAGCGAGTCGAGGGAAAAGAAGGGAAAGAGAGAGTTAATGCAGAAGAGGGACGCCAGGGAAAAGAGTCACTCGAGGGAAAAGAAGGTGAAGAAAGAGTTCATGCAGAAGAGGGAAACCAGCAAAAAGAGAGAGTCGAGGGAAAAGAATAGAAAGAGAGAGTTAATGCAGAAGAGGGAAACCCGGGAAAAGAGAGAGTCGATGGAAAAGAAGGGGAAGAGAGAGCTCAAGGAAAAGCGGGACGCCGAGGAAAAGAGAGAGTCGAGGGGAAAGAGCTAAAAGAGAGAGGTAATGCAGAAGAGGGAAACAAGCGAAAAGAGAGAGTCGAGGGGGGGAAAAGGAACGAGACAAATTATGGAAAAGAGGGAAGCCAGGGAAAAGAGAGAGTCGAGGGAAAACAAGGGTAAGAGAGAGATCATGGAAAAGAGGGAGTGCTGGGAAAACAGTCATGGGAGGGGAAAAGAGCTAAAAGAGAGAGTTCATGCAGAAGGGGGAAACCAGGGAAAAGAGACAGTCGATGGAAAAAAAGGGGAAGAGAGATTTCATGCAGAAGAGGGAAACCAGGGAAAAGAGAGAGTCGAGGGGAAAAAAAGGGAACGAGAGAAATCATGCAGAAGAGGGAAGCCAGGGAAAAGAGAGCGTCGAGGGAGAAGAATAGAAAGAGAGAGTTAATGCAGAAGAGGGAAACCCAGGAAAACAGAGAGTCGAGGGAAAAGAATAGAAAGAGAGTTAATGCAGAAGAGCGAAACCCGGCAAAAGAGAGAGTCGATGGAAACGAAGGGGAAGAGGGAGCTCAAGGAAAAGAGGGACGCCGGGGAAAAGAGAGAGTCGGGGGAAAAGAATAGAAAGAGAGAGTTCATGGAAAAGAGGGACGCTAGGGAAAAGAGTCACTTGAGGGGAAAAGAGCTAAAAGAGAGAGGTAATGCAGAAGAGGGAAACCAGGAAAAAGAGAGAGTCGAGGGGAAAAAAAAGGGAATGAGAAAAATCATGCCGAAGAGGGAAACCAGGGAAAAGAGAGAGTCGATGGAAAAGAAGGTGGAGAAAGAGTTCATGCAGTAGAGGGAAACCAGGGAAAAGAGAGAGTCGAGGGGAAAAAAAGGGGAAGAGAGAGTTCATGGAAAAGAGGGACGCCAGGGAAAAGAGTCACTTGAGGGGAAAAGAGCTAAAAGAGAGAGGTAATGCAGAAGAGGGAAACCAGGGAAAAGAGAGAGTCGAGGGAATAGAAGGTGAAGAAAGAGTTCATGCAGAAGAGGGAAACCAGGAAAAAGAGAGAGTCGAGGGAAAAGAATAGAAAGAGAGAGTTAATGCAGAAGAGCGAAACCCGGGAAAAGAGAGAGTCGATGGAAACGAAGGGGAATAGAGAGCTCAAGGAAAAGAGGGACGCCGGGGAAAAGGGAGAGTCGAGGGAAAAGAAGGGAAACAGAGAGTTCATGAAAAAGAGGGAAACCAGGGAAAAGAGAGAGTCGATGGAAAAGAAGGTGGATAAACAGTTCATGCAGAAGAGGGAAGCCAGGAAAAAGACAGAGTCGAGGGAAAAGAAGGGGAAGAGAGAGTTTATGGAAAAGAGGGACGCCGGGGAAAAGAGAGAGTCGATGGAAAAGAAGGGAAAGAGAGAGTTAATGCAGAAGAGGGACGCCAGGGAAAAGAGTCACTCGAGGGGAAAAGAGCTAAAAGAGAGAGGTAATGCAGAAGAGGGAAACTAGGGAAAAGAGAGAGTCGAGGGAATAGAAGGTGAAGAAAGAGTTCATGCAGAAGAGGGAAACTAGGGAAAAGAGAGAGTCGAGGGGAAAAAAAAGGGAACGAGAAAAATCATGCCGAAGAGGGAAAGCAGGGAAAAGAGAGAGTCGATGGAAAAGAAGGTGGAGAAAGAGTTCATGCAGAAGAGGGAAACCAGGGAAAAGAGAGAGTCGAGGGGAAAAAAAGGGAACGAGAGAAATCATGCAGAAGAGGGAAGCCAGGGAAAAGAGAGAGTCGAGGGAAAAGAAGGGAAACAGAGTTCATGAAAAAGAGGGAAACCAGGGAAAAGAGAGAGTCGATGGAAAAGAAGGTGGAGAAACAGTTCATGCACAAGAGGGAAACCAGGAAAAAGAGAGAGTCGAGGGAAAAGAAGGGGAAGACAGAGTTCATGGAAAAGAGGGACGCCAGGGAAAAGAGTCACTTGAGGGGAAAAGAGCTAAAAGAGAGAGGTAATGCAGAAGAGGGAAACCAGGGAAAAGAGAGAGTCGAGGGAAAAGAAGGGAAACAGAGAGTTCATGAAAAAGAGGGAAACCAGTGAAAAGAGAGAGTCGAGGGAAAAGAATGGAAAGAGAGAGTTAATGCAGAAGAGGGAAACCAGGGAAAAGAGAGAGTCGAGGGAAAAGAAGGAAAACAGAGAGTTCATGAAAAAGAGGGAAACCAGGGAAAAGAGAGAGTCGATGGAAAAGGTGGAGAAACAGTTCATGCAGAAGAGGGAAAGCAGGAAAAAGAGAGTGTCGAGGGAAAAGAAAGAGAAGAGAGAGTTCATGGAAAAGAGGGACGCCAGGGAAAAGAGTCATGCGATGGGAAAAGAGCTAAAAGAGAGAGCTAATGCAGAAGAGGGAAACTAGGGAAAAGAGAGAGTCGAGGGGAAAAAAAAGGGAACGAGAAAAATCATGCCGAAGAGGGAAAGCAGGGAAAAGAGAGAGTCGATGGAAAAGAAGGTGGGGAAAGAGTTAATGCAGAAGAGGGAAACCCGGAAAAAGAGAGAGTCGAGGGAAAAAAAGGGGAAGAGAGAGCTCAAGGAAAAGAGGGACGCCGGGGAAAAGAGAGAGTCGGGGGAAAAGAATAGAAAGAGAGAGTTCATGGAAAAGAGGGACGCTAGGGAAAAGAGTCACTTGAGGGGAAAAGAGCTAAAAGAGAGAGGTAATGCAGAAGAGGGAAACCAGGGAAAAGAGAGAGTCGAGGGAAAAGAAGGTGAAGAAAGAGTTCATGCAGAAGAAGGAAACCAGGAAAAAGAGAGAGTCGAGGGAAAAGAATAGAAAGAGAGAGTTAATGCAGAAGAGCGAAACCCGGGAAAAGAGAGAGTCGATGGAAACGAAGGGGAAGAGAGAGCTCAAGGAAAAGAGGGACGCCGGGGAAAAGAGCGAGTCGAGGGAAAAGAAGGGAAAGAGAGAGTTAATGCAGAAGAGGGACGCCAGGGAAAAGAGTCACTTGAGGGGAAAAGAGCTAAAAGAGAGAGGTAATGCAGAAGAGGGAAACCAGGGAAAAGAGAGACTCGAGGGAATAGAAGGTGGAGAAAAAGTTCATGCAGAAGAGGGAAACCAGGGAAAAGAGAGAGTCGAGGGAAAAGAATGGAAAGAGAGAGTTAATGCAGAAGAGGGAAGCCAGGGAAAAGAGAGAGTCGAGGGAAAAGAAGGTGGAGAAACAGTTCATGCAGAAGAGGGAAACCAGGAAAAAGAGAGAGTCGATGGAAACGAAGGGGAAGAGAGAGTTCATGGAAAAGAGGGACGCCACGGAAAAGAGACATGCGACGAGAAAAGAGCTAAAAGAGAGAGGTAATGCAGAAGAGGGAAACTAGGGAAAAGAGAGAGTCGAGGGAAAAGAAGGTGAAGAAACAGTTCATGAAAAAGAGGGAAAGTAGGGTAAAGAGATAGTCGAGGGAAAAGAAGGGGAAGAGAGAGTTCATGGAAAAGAGGGACGCCAGGGAAAAGAGTCACTTGAGGGGAAAAGAGCTAAAAGAGAGAGGTAATGCAGAAGAGGGAAACCAGGGAAAAGAGAGAGTCGATGGAAACGAAGGGGAAGAGAGAGCTCAAGGAAAAGAGGGACGCCGGGGAAAAGAGAGAGTCGGGGGAAAAGAATAGAAAGAGAGAGTTCATGGAAAAGAGGGACGCAAGGGAAAAGAGTCACTTGAGGGGGAAAGAGCTAAAAGAGAGAGGTAATGCAGAAGAGGGAAACCAGGGAAAAGAGAGAGTCGAGGGAATAGAAGGTGAAGAAAGAGTTCATGCAGAAGAGGGAAACCAGGAAAAAGAGAGAGTCGAGGGAAAAGAATAGAAAGAGAGAGTTAATGCAGAAGAGCGAAACCCGGGAAAAGAGAGAGTGGATGGAAACGAAGGGGAAGAGAGAGCTCAAGGAAAAGAGGGACGCCGGGGAAAAGAGCGAGTCGAGGGAAAAGAAGTGAAAGAGAGAGTTAATGCAGAAGAGGGACGCCAGGGAAAAGAGTCACCCGAGGGGAAAAGAGCTAAAAGAGACAGGTAATGCAGAAGAGGGAAACCAGGGAAAAGAGAGAGTCGAGGGAATAGAAGGTGAAGAAAGAGTTCATGCAGAAGAGGGAAACCAGGAAAAAGAGAGAGTCGAGGGAAAAGAAGGGAAACAGAGAGTTCATGGAAAAGAGGGACGCCAGGGAAAAGAGTCACTTGAGGGGAAAAGAGCTAAAAGAGAGAGGTAATGCAGAAGAGGGAAACCAGGGAAAAGAGAGAGTCGAGGGAAAAGAATAGAAAGAGAGTTAATGCAGAAGAGCGAAACCCGGCAAAAGAGAGAGTTGATGGAACAAAGGGGAAGAGAGAGCTCAAGGAAAAGAGGGACGCCGGGGAAAAGAGAGAGTCGGGGGAAAAGAATAGAAAGAGAGAGTTCATGGAAAAGAGGGACGCTAGGGAAAAGAGTCACTTGAGGGGAAAAGAGCTAAAAGAGAGAGGTAATGCAGAAGAGGGAAACCAGGAAAAAGAGAGAGTCGAGGGGAAAAAAAAGGGAATGAGAAAAATCATGCCGAAGAGGGAAAGCAGGGAAAAGAGAGAGTCGATGGAAAAGAAGGTGGAGAAAGAGTTCATGCAGAAGAGGGAAACCAGGGAAAAGAGAGAGTGGAGGGGAAAAAAAGGGAACGACAGAAATCATGCAGAAGAGGGAAGCCAGGGTAAAGAGAGCGTCGAGGGAAAAGAATAGAAAGAGAGAGTTAATGCAGAAGAGGGAAACCCGGGAAAAGAGAGAGTCGAGGGAAAAAAAGGGGAAGAGAGAGCTCAAGGAAAAGAGGGAAACCAGGAAAAAGAGAGAGTCGATGGAAAAGAAGGGGAAGAGAGAGTTCATGGAAAAGAGGGACGCTAGGGAAAAGAGTCACTTGAGGGGAAAAGAGCTAAAAGAGAGAGGTATTGCAGAAGAGGGAAACCAGGGAAAACAGAGAGTCGAGTGAAAAGAAGGTGAAGAAAGAGTTCATGCAGAAGAGGGAAACCAGGAAAAAGAGAGAGTCCAGGGAAAAGAATAGAAAGAGAGAGTTAATGCAGAAGAGCGAAACCCGGGAAAAGAGAGAGTCGATGGAAAAGAAGGGGAAGAGAGAGCTCAAGGAAAAGAGGGACGCCGGGGAAAAGAGCGAGTCGAGGGAAAAGAAGGGAAAGAGAGAGTTAATGCAGAAGAGGGACGCCAGGGAAAAGAGTCACTCGAGGGGAAAGGAGCTAAAAGAGACAGGTAATGCAGAAGAGGGAAACCAGGGAAAAGAGAGTGTCGAGGGAAAAGAAGGTGGAGAAAAAGTTCATGCAGAAGAGGGAAAACAGGGAAAAGAGAGAGTCGAGGGAAAAGAATGGAAAGAGAGAGTTAATGCAGAAGAGGGAAACCAGGGAAAAGAGAGAGTCGAGGGAAAAGAATGGAAAGAGAGAGTTAATGCAGAAGAGGGAAACCAGGGAAAAGAGAGAGTCGAGGGAAAAGAAGGGAAACAGAGAGTTCATGAAAAAGAGGGAAACCAGGGAAAAGAGAGAGTCGATGGAAAAGAAGGTGGAGAAACAGTTCATGCAGAAGAGGGAAACCAGGAAAAAGAGAGAGTCGAGGGAAAAGAAGGGGAAGAGAGAGTTCATGGAAAAGAGGGACGCCACGGAAAAGAGTCATGCGACGGGAAAAGAGCTAAAAGAGAGACCTAATGCAGAAGAGGGAAACTAGGGAAAAGAGAGAGTCGAGGGGAAAAAAAAAGGAACGAGAAAAATCATGCCGAAGAGGGAAAGCAGGGAAAACAGAGAGTCGATGGAAAAGAAGGTGGAGAAAGAGTTCATGCAGAAGAGGGAAACCAGGAAAAAGAGAGAGTCGAGGGAAAAGAAGGGGAAGAGAGAGTTCATGGAAAAGAGGGACGCCAGGGAAAAGAGTCACTTGAGGGGAAAAGAGCTAAAAGAGAGAGGTAATGCAGAAGAGGGAAACCAGGGAAAAGAGAGAGTCGAGGGAATAGAAGGTGAAGAAAGAGTTCATGCAGAAGAGGGAAACCAGGAAAAAAAGAGAGAGTCGAGGGAAAAGAAGGGAAAGAGAGAGTTAATGCAGAAGAGGGACGCCAGGGAAAAGAGTCACTCGAGGGGAAAGGAGCTAAAAGAGACAGGTAATGCAGAAGAGGGAAACCAGGGAAAAGAGAGTGTCGAGGGAAAAGAAGGTGGAGAAAAAGTTCATGCAGAAGAGGGAAACCAGGGAAAAGAGAGAGTCGAGGGAAAAGAATGGAAAGAGAGAGTTAATGCAGAAGAGGGAAACAAGGGAAAAGAGAGAGTCGAGGGAAAAGAAGGGAAACAGAGAGTTCATGAAAAAGAGGGAAACCAGGGAAAAGAGAGAGTCGATGGAAAAGAAGGTGGAGAAACAGTTCATGCAGAAGAGGGAAACCAGGAAAAAGAGAGAGTCGAGGGAAAAGAAGGGGAAGAGAGAGTTCATGGAAAAGAGGGACGCCACGGAAAAGAGTCATGCGACGGGAAAAGAGCTAAAAGAGAGAGGTAATGCAGAAGAGGGAAACTAGGGAAAAGAGAGAGTCGAGGGGAAAAAAAAGGGAACGAGAAAAATCATGCCGAAGAGGGAAAGCAGGGAAAAGAGAGAGTCGATGGAAAAGAAGGTGGAGAAAGAGTTCATGCAGAAGAGGGAAACCAGGGAAAAGAGAGAGTCGAGGGGAAAAAAAGGGAAGGAGAGAAATCATGCAGAAGAGGGAAGCCAGGGAAAAGAGAGAGTCGAGGGAAAAGAAGGGAAACAGAGAGTTCATGAAAAAGAGGGAAACCAGGGAAAAGAGAGAGTCGATGGAAAAGAAGGTGGAGAAACAGTTCATGCAGAAGAGGGAAACCAGGAAAAAGAGAGAGTCGAGGGAAAAGAAGGGGAAGAGAGAGTTCATGGAAAAGAGGGACGCCACGGAAAAGAGTGACTTGAGGGGAAAAGAGCTAAAAGAGAGAGGTAATGCAGAAGAGGGAAACCAGGGAAAAGAGAGAGTCGAGGGAAAAGAATAGAAAGAGAGTTAATGCAGAAGAGCGAAACCCGGCAAAAGAGAGAGTCGATGGAAACGAAGGGGAAGAGAGAGCTCAAGGAAAAGAGGGACGCCGGGGAAAAGAGAGAGTCGGGGGAAAAGAATAGAAAGAGAGAGTTCATGGAAAAGAGGGACGCTAGGGAAAAGAGTCACTTGAGGGGAAAAGAGCTAAAAGAGAGAGGTAATGCAGAAGAGGGAAACTAGGGAAAAGAGAGAGTCGAGGGGAAAAAAAAGGGAACGAGAAAAATCATGCAGAAGAGGGAAACCAGGGAAAAGAGAGAGTCGAGGGGAAAAAAAAGGGAACGAGAGAAATCATGCAGAAGAGGGAAGCCAGGGAAAAGAGAGCGTCGAGGGAAAAGAATAGAAAGAGAGAGTTAATGCAGAAGAGGGAAACCCGGGAAAAGAGAGAGTCGAGGGAAAAAAAGGGGAAGAGAGAGCTCAAGGAAAAGAGGGACGCCGGGGAAAAGTGAGAGTCGGGGGAAAAGAATAGAGAGAGAGAGTTCATGGAAAAGAGGGACGCTAGGGAAAAGAGTCACTTGAGGGGAAAAGAGCTAAAAGAGAGAGGTAATGCAGAAGAGGGAAACCAGGGAAAAGAGAGAGTCGAGGGAATAGAAGGTGAAGAAAGAGTTAATGCAGAAGAGGGAAACCAGGAAAAAAAGAGAGAGTCGAGGGAAAAGAAGGGAAAGAGAGAGTTAATGCAGAAGAGGGACGCCAGGGAAAAGAGTCACTCGAGGGGAAAGGAGCTAAAAGAGACAGGTAATGCAGAAGAGGGAAACCAGGGAAAAGAGAGTGTCGAGGGAAAAGAAGGTGGAGAAAAAGTTCATGCAGAAGAGGGAAACCAGGGAAAAGAGAGAGTCGAGGGAAAAGAATGGAAAGAGAGAGTTAATGCAGAAGAGGGAAACAAGGGAAAAGAGAGAGTCGAGGGAAAAGAAGGGAAACAGAGAGTTCATGAAAAAGAGGGAAACCAGGGAAAAGAGAGAGTCGATGGAAAAGAAGGTGGAGAAACAGTTCATGCAGAAGAGGGAAACCAGGAAAAAGAGAGAGTCGAGGGAAAAGAAGGGGAAGAGAGAGTTCATGGAAAAGAGGGACGCCACGGAAAAGAGTCATGCGACGGGAAAAGAGCTAAAAGAGAGAGGTAATGCAGAAGAGGGAAACTAGGGAAAAGAGAGAGTCGAGGGGAAAAAAAAGGGAATGAGAAAAATCATGCCGAAGAGGGAAAGCAGGGAAAAGAGAGAGTCGATGGAAAAGAAGGTGGAGAAAGAGTTCATGCAGAAGAGGGAAACCAGGGAAAAGAGAGAGTCGAGGGGAAAAAAAGGGAAGGAGAGAAATCATGCAGAAGAGGGAAGCCAGGGAAAAGAGAGAGTCGAGGGAAAAGAAGGGAAACAGAGAGTTCATGAAAAAGAGGGAAACCAGGGAAAAGAGAGAGTCGATGGAAAAGAAGGTGGAGAAACAGTTCATGCAGAAGAGGGAAACCAGGAAAAAGAGAGAGTCGAGGGAAAAGAAGGGGAAGAGAGAGTTCATGGAAAAGAGGGACGCCACGGAAAAGAGTGACTTGAGGGGAAAAGAGCTAAAAGAGAGAGGTAATGCAGAAGAGGGAAACCAGGGAAAAGAGAGAGTCGAGGGAAAAGAATAGAAAGAGAGTTAATGCAGAAGAGCGAAACCCGGCAAAAGAGAGAGTCGATGGAAACGAAGGGGAAGAGAGAGCTCAAGGAAAAGAGGGACGCCGGGGAAAAGAGAGAGTCGGGGGAAAAGAATAGAAAGAGAGAGTTCATGGAAAAGAGGGACGCTAGGGAAAAGAGTCACTTGAGGGGAAAAGAGCTAAAAGAGAGAGGTAATGCAGAAGAGGGAAACTAGGGAAAAGAGAGAGTCGAGGGGAAAAAAAAGGGAACGAGAAAAATCATGCAGAAGAGGGAAACCAGGGAAAAGAGAGAGTCGAGGGGGAAAAAAAGGGAACGAGAGAAATCATGCAGAAGAGGGAAGCCAGGGAAAAGAGAGCGTCGAGGGAAAAGAATAGAAAGAGAGAGTTAATGCAGAAGAGGGAAACCCGGGAAAAGAGAGAGTCGAGGGAAAAAAAGGGGAAGAGAGAGCTCAAGGAAAAGAGGGACGCCGGGGAAAAGTGAGAGTCGGGGGAAAAGAATAGAGAGAGAGAGTTCATGGAAAAGAGGGACGCTAGGGAAAAGAGTCACTTGAGGGGAAAAGAGCTAAAAGAGAGAGGTAATGCAGAAGAGGGAAACCAGGGAAAAGAGAGAGTCGAGGGAATAGAAGGTGAAGAAAGAGTTCATGGAGAAGAGGGAAACCAGGAAAAAGAGAGAGTCGAGGGAAAAGAATAGAAAGAGAGAGTTAATGCAGAAGAGCGAAACCCGGGAAAAGAGAGAGTCGATGGAAATGAAGGGGAAGAGAGAGCTCAAGGAAAAGAGGGACGCCGGGGAAAAGAGCGAGTCGAGGGAAAAGAAGGGAAAGAGAGATTTAATGCAGAAGAGGGACGCCAGGGAAAAGAGTCACTCGAGGGGAAAAGAGCTAAAAGAGACAGGTAATGCAGAAGAGGGAAACCAGGGAAAAGAGAGAGTCGAGGGAATAGAAGGGGAAGAAAGAGTTCATGCAGAAGAGGGAAACCAGGGAAAAGAGAGAGTCGAGGGAAAAGAAGGGAAACAGAGAGTTCATGAAAAAGAGGGAAACCAGGGAAAAGAGAGAGTCGATGGAAAAGAAGGTGGAGAAACAGATCATGCAGAAGAGGGAAACCAGGAAAAAGAGAGAGTCGAGGGAAAAGAAGGGGAAGAGAGAGTTCATGGAAAAGAGGGACGCCAGGGAAAAGAGTCACTTGAGGGGAAAAGAGCTAAAAGAGAGAGGTAATGCAGAAGAGGGAAACCAGGGAAAAGAGAGAGTCGAGGGAATAGAAGGTGAAGAAAGAGTTCATGCAGAAGAGGGAAACCAGGAAAAAAAGAGAGAGTCGAGGGAAAAGAAGGGAAAGAGAGAGTTAATGCAGAAGAGGGACGCCAGGGAAAAGAGTCACTCGAGGGGAAAGGAGCTAAAAGAGACAGGTAATGCAGAAGAGGGAAACCAGGGAAAAGAGAGTGTCGAGGGAAAAGAAGGTGGAGAAAAAGTTCATGCAGAAGAGGGAAACCAGGGAAAAGAGAGAGTCGAGGGAAAAGAATGGAAAGAGAGAGTTAATGCAGAAGAGGGAAACAAGGGAAAAGAGAGAGTCGAGGGAAAAGAAGGGAAACAGAGAGTTCATGAAAACGAGGGAAACCAGGGAAAAGAGAGAGTCGATGGAAAAGAAGGTGGAGAAACAGTTCATGCAGAAGAGGGAAACCAGGAAAAAGAGAGAGTCGAGGGAAAAGAAGGGGAAGAGAGAGTTCATGGAAAAGAGGGACGCCACGGAAAAGAGTCATGCGACGGGAAAAGAGCTAAAAGAGAGAGCTAATGCAGAAGAGGGAAACTAGGCAAAAGAGAGAGTCGAGGGGAAAAAAAAGGGAACGAGAAAAATCATGCCGAAGAGGGAAAGCAGGGAAAAGAGAGAGTCGATGGAAAAGAAGGTGGAGAAAGAGTTCATGCAGAAGAGGGAAACCAGGGAAAAGAGAGAGTCGAGGGGAAAAAAAGGGAACGAGAGAAATCATGCAGAAGAGGGAAGCCAGGGAAAAGAGAGAGTCGAGGGAAAAGAAGGGAAACAGAGAGTTCATGAAAAAGAGGGAAACCAGGGAAAAGAGAGAGTCGATGGAAAAGAAGGTGGAGAAACAGTTCATGCAGAAGAGGGAAACCAGGAAAAAGAGAGAGTCGAGGGAAAAGAAGGGGAAGAGAGAGTTCATGGAAAAGAGGGACGCCACGGAAAAGAGTGACTTGAGGGGAAAAGAGCTAAAAGAGAGAGGTAATGCAGAAGAGGGAAACCAGGGAAAAGAGAGAGTCGAGGGAAAAGAATAGAAAGAGAGTTAATGCAGAAGAGCGAAACCCGGCAAAAGAGAGAGTCGATGGAAACGAAGGGGAAGAGAGAGCTCAAGGAAAAGAGGGACGCCGGGGAAAAGAGAGAGTCGGGGGAAAAGAATAGAAAGAGAGAGTTCATGGAAAAGAGGGACGCTAGGGAAAAGAGTCACTTGAGGGGAAAAGAGCTAAAAGAGAGAGGTAATGCAGAAGAGGGAAACTAGGGAAAAGAGAGAGTCGAGGGGAAAAAAAAGGGAACGAGAAAAATCATGCAGAAGAGGGAAACCAGGGAAAAGAGAGAGTCGAGGGGGAAAAAAAGGGAACGAGAGAAATCATGCAGAAGAGGGAAGCCAGGGAAAAGAGAGCGTCGAGGGAAAAGAATAGAAAGAGAGAGTTAATGCAGAAGAGGGAAACCCGGGAAAAGAGAGAGTCGAGGGAAAAAAAGGGGAAGAGAGAGCTCAAGGAAAAGAGGGACGCCGGGGAAAAGTGAGAGTCGGGGGAAAAGAATAGAGAGAGAGAGTTCATGGAAAAGAGGGACGCTAGGGAAAAGAGTCACTTGAGGGGAAAAGAGCTAAAAGAGAGAGGTAATGCAGAAGAGGGAAACCAGGGAAAAGAGAGAGTCGAGGGAATAGAAGGTGAAGAAAGAGTTAATGCAGAAGAGGGAAACCAGGAAAAAAAGAGAGAGTCGAGGGAAAAGAAGGGAAAGAGAGAGTTAATGCAGAAGAGGGACGCCAGGGAAAAGAGTCACTCGAGGGGAAAGGAGCTAAAAGAGACAGGTAATGCAGAAGAGGGAAACCAGGGAAAAGAGAGTGTCGAGGGAAAAGAAGGTGGAGAAAAAGTTCATGCAGAAGAGGGAAACCAGGGAAAAGAGAGAGTCGAGGGAAAAGAATGGAAAGAGAGAGTTAATGCAGAAGAGGGAAACAAGGGAAAAGAGAGAGTCGAGGGAAAAGAAGGGAAACAGAGAGTTCATGAAAAAGAGGGAAACCAGGGAAAAGAGAGAGTCGATGGAAAAGAAGGTGGAGAAACAGTTCATGCAGAAGAGGGAAACCAGGAAAAAGAGAGAGTCGAGGGAAAAGAAGGGGAAGAGAGAGTTCATGGAAAAGAGGGACGCCACGGAAAAGAGTCATGCGACGGGAAAAGAGCTAAAAGAGAGAGGTAATGCAGAAGAGGGAAACTAGGGAAAAGAGAGAGTCGAGGGGAAAAAAAAGGGAACGAGAAAAATCATGCCGAAGAGGGAAAGCAGGGAAAAGAGAGAGTCGATGGAAAAGAAGGTGGAGAAAGAGTTCATGCAGAAGAGGGAAACCAGGGAAAAGAGAGAGTCGAGGGGAAAAAAAGGGAAGGAGAGAAATCATGCAGAAGAGGGAAGCCAGGGAAAAGAGAGAGTCGAGGGAAAAGAAGGGAAACAGAGAGTTCATGAAAAAGAGGGAAACCAGGGAAAAGAGAGAGTCGATGGAAAAGAAGGTGGAGAAACAGTTCATGCAGAAGAGGGAAACCAGGAAAAAGAGAGAGTCGAGGGAAAAGAAGGGGAAGAGAGAGTTCATGGAAAAGAGGGACGCCACGGAAAAGAGTGACTTGAGGGGAAAAGAGCTAAAAGAGAGAGGTAATGCAGAAGAGGGAAACCAGGGAAAAGAGAGAGTCGAGGGAAAAGAATAGAAAGAGAGTTAATGCAGAAGAGCGAAACCCGGCAAAAGAGAGAGTCGATGGAAACGAAGGGGAAGAGAGAGCTCAAGGAAAAGAGGGACGCCGGGGAAAAGAGAGAGTCGGGGGAAAAGAATAGAAAGAGAGAGTTCATGGAAAAGAGGGACGCTAGGGAAAAGAGTCACTTGAGGGGAAAAGAGCTAAAAGAGAGAGGTAATGCAGAAGAGGGAAACTAGGGAAAAGAGAGAGTCGAGGGGAAAAAAAAGGGAACGAGAAAAATCATGCAGAAGAGGGAAACCAGGGAAAAGAGAGAGTCGAGGGGGAAAAAAAGGGAACGAGAGAAATCATGCAGAAGAGGGAAGCCAGGGAAAAGAGAGCGTCGAGGGAAAAGAATAGAAAGAGAGAGTTAATGCAGAAGAGGGAAACCCGGGAAAAGAGAGAGTCGAGGGAAAAAAAGGGGAAGAGAGAGCTCAAGGAAAAGAGGGACGCCGGGGAAAAGTGAGAGTCGGGGGAAAAGAATAGAGAGAGAGAGTTCATGGAAAAGAGGGACGCTAGGGAAAAGAGTCACTTGAGGGGAAAAGAGCTAAAAGAGAGAGGTAATGCAGAAGAGGGAAACCAGGGAAAAGAGAGAGTCGAGGGAATAGAAGGTGAAGAAAGAGTTAATGCAGAAGAGGGAAACCAGGAAAAAAAGAGAGAGTCGAGGGAAAAGAAGGGAAAGAGAGAGTTAATGCAGAAGAGGGACGCCAGGGAAAAGAGTCACTCGAGGGGAAAGGAGCTAAAAGAGACAGGTAATGCAGAAGAGGGAAACCAGGGAAAAGAGAGTGTCGAGGGAAAAGAAGGTGGAGAAAAAGTTCATGCAGAAGAGGGAAACCAGGGAAAAGAGAGAGTCGAGGGAAAAGAATGGAAAGAGAGAGTTAATGCAGAAGAGGGAAACAAGGGAAAAGAGAGAGTCGAGGGAAAAGAAGGGAAACAGAGAGTTCATGAAAAAGAGGGAAACCAGGGAAAAGAGAGAGTCGATGGAAAAGAAGGTGGAGAAACAGTTCATGCAGAAGAGGGAAACCAGGAAAAAGAGAGAGTCGAGGGAAAAGAAGGGGAAGAGAGAGTTCATGGAAAAGAGGGACGCCACGGAAAAGAGTCATGCGACGGGAAAAGAGCTAAAAGAGAGAGGTAATGCAGAAGAGGGAAACTAGGGAAAAGAGAGAGTCGAGGGGAAAAAAAAGGGAACGAGAAAAATCATGCCGAAGAGGGAAAGCAGGGAAAAGAGAGAGTCGATGGAAAAGAAGGTGGAGAAAGAGTTCATGCAGAAGAGGGAAACCAGGGAAAAGAGAGAGTCGAGGGGAAAAAAAGGGAAGGAGAGAAATCATGCAGAAGAGGGAAGCCAGGGAAAAGAGAGAGTCGAGGGAAAAGAAGGGAAACAGAGAGTTCATGAAAAAGAGGGAAACCAGGGAAAAGAGAGAGTCGATGGAAAAGAAGGTGGAGAAACAGTTCATGCAGAAGAGGGAAACCAGGAAAAAGAGAGAGTCGAGGGAAAAGAAGGGGAAGAGAGAGTTCATGGAAAAGAGGGACGCCACGGAAAAGAGTGACTTGAGGGGAAAAGAGCTAAAAGAGAGAGGTAATGCAGAAGAGGGAAACCAGGGAAAAGAGAGAGTCGAGGGAAAAGAATAGAAAGAGAGTTAATGCAGAAGAGCGAAACCCGGCAAAAGAGAGAGTCGATGGAAACGAAGGGGAAGAGAGAGCTCAAGGAAAAGAGGGACGCCGGGGAAAAGAGAGAGTCGGGGGAAAAGAATAGAAAGAGAGAGTTCATGGAAAAGAGGGACGCTAGGGAAAAGAGTCACTTGAGGGGAAAAGAGCTAAAAGAGAGAGGTAATGCAGAAGAGGGAAACTAGGGAAAAGAGAGAGTCGAGGGGAAAAAAAAGGGAACGAGAAAAATCATGCAGAAGAGGGAAACCAGGGAAAAGAGAGAGTCGAGGGGGAAAAAAAGGGAACGAGAGAAATCATGCAGAAGAGGGAAGCCAGGGAAAAGAGAGCGTCGAGGGAAAAGAATAGAAAGAGAGAGTTAATGCAGAAGAGGGAAACCCGGGAAAAGAGAGAGTCGAGGGAAAAAAAGGGGAAGAGAGAGCTCAAGGAAAAGAGGGACGCCGGGGAAAAGTGAGAGTCGGGGGAAAAGAATAGAGAGAGAGAGTTCATGGAAAAGAGGGACGCTAGGGAAAAGAGTCACTTGAGGGGAAAAGAGCTAAAAGAGAGAGGTAATGCAGAAGAGGGAAACCAGGGAAAAGAGAGAGTCGAGGGAATAGAAGGTGAAGAAAGAGTTCATGCAGAAGAGGGAAACCAGGAAAAAGAGAGAGTCGAGGGAAAAGAATAGAAAGAGAGAGTTAATGCAGAAGAGCGAAACCCGGGAAAAGAGAGAGTCGATGGAAATGAAGGGGAAGAGAGAGCTCAAGGAAAAGAGGGACGCCGGGGAAAAGAGCGAGTCGAGGGAAAAGAAGGGAAAGAGAGATTTAATGCAGAAGAGGGACGCCAGGGAAAAGAGTCACTCGAGGGGAAAAGAGCTAAAAGAGACAGGTAATGCAGAAGAGGGAAACCAGGGAAAAGAGAGAGTCGAGGGAATAGAAGGGGAAGAAAGAGTTCATGCAGAAGAGGGAAACCAGGGAAAAGAGAGAGTCGAGGGAAAAGAAGGGAAACAGAGAGTTCATGAAAAAGAGGGAAACCAGGGAAAAGAGAGAGTCGATGGAAAAGAAGGTGGAGAAACAGTTCATGCAGAAGAGGGAAACCAGGAAAAAGAGAGAGTCGAGGGAAAAGAAGGGGAAGAGAGAGTTCATGGAAAAGAGGGACGCCAGGGAAAAGAGTCACTTGAGGGGAAAAGAGCTAAAAGAGAGAGGTAATGCAGAAGAGGGAAACCAGGGAAAAGAGAGAGTCGAGGGAATAGAAGGTGAAGAAAGAGTTCATGCAGAAGAGGGAAACCAGGAAAAAAAGAGAGAGTCGAGGGAAAAGAAGGGAAAGAGAGAGTTAATGCAGAAGAGGGACGCCAGGGAAAAGAGTCACTCGAGGGGAAAGGAGCTAAAAGAGACAGGTAATGCAGAAGAGGGAAACCAGGGAAAAGAGAGTGTCGAGGGAAAAGAAGGTGGAGAAAAAGTTCATGCAGAAGAGGGAAACCAGGGAAAAGAGAGAGTCGAGGGAAAAGAATGGAAAGAGAGAGTTAATGCAGAAGAGGGAAACCAGGGAAAAGAGAGAGTCGAGGGAAAAGAAGGGAAACAGAGAGTTCATGAAAAAGAGGGAAACCAGGGAAAAGAGAGAGTCGATGGAAAAGAAGGTGGAGAAACAGTTCATGCAGAAGAGGGAAACCAGGAAAAAGAGAGAGTCGAGGGAAAAGAAGGGGAAGAGAGAGTTCATGGAAAAGAGGGACGCCACGGAAAAGAGTCATGCGACGGGAAAAGAGCTAAAAGAGAGAGCTAATGCAGAAGAGGGAAACTAGGGAAAAGAGAGAGTCGAGGGGAAAAAAAAGGGAACGAGAAAAATCATGCCGAAGAGGGAAAGCAGGGAAAAGAGAGAGTCGATTGAAAAGAAGGTGGAGAAAGAGTTCATGCAGAAGAGGGAAACCAGGGAAAAGAGAGAGTCGAGGGGAAAAAAAGGGAAGGAGAGAAATCATGCAGAAGAGGGAAGCCAGGGAAAAGAGAGAGTCGAGGGAAAAGAAGGGAAACAAAGAGTTCATGAAAAAGAGGGAAACCAGGGAAAAGAGAGAGTCGATGGAAAAGAAGGTGGAGAAACAGTTCATGCAGAAGAGGGAAACCAGGAAAAAGAGAGAGTCGATGGAAACGAAGGGGAAGAGAGAGCTCAAGGAAAAGAGGGACGCCGGGGAAAAGAGAGAGTCGGGGGAAAAGAATAGAAAGAGAGAGTTCATGGAAAAGAGGGACGCTAGGGAAAAGAGTCACTTGAAGGGAAAAGAGCTAAAAGAGAGAGGTAATGCAGAAGAGGGAAACCAGGGAAAAGAGAGAGTCGATGGAAAAGAAGGTGGAGAAAGAGTTCATGCAGAAGAGGGAAACCAGGGAAAAGAGAGAGTCGAGGGGAAAAAAAGGGAACGAGAGAAATCATGCAGAAGAGGGAAGCCAGGGTAAAGAGAGCGTCGAGGGAAAAGAATAGAAAGAGAGAGTTAATGCAGAAGAGGGAAACCCGGGAAAAGAGAGAGTCGAGGGAAAAAAAGGGGAAGAGAGAGCTCAAGGAAAAGAGGGACGCCGGGGAAAAGAGAGAGTCGGGGGAAAAGAATAGAAAGAGAGAGTTCATGGAAAAGAGGGACGCTAGGGAAAAGAGTCACTTGAGGGGAAAAGAGCTAAAAGAGAGAGGTAATGCAGAAGAGGGAAACCAGGGAAAAGAGAGAGTCGAGGGAAAAGAATAGAAAGAGAGTTAATGCAGAAGAGCGAAACCCGGGAAAAGAGAGAGTCGATGGAAACGAAGGGGAAGAGAGAGCTCAAGGAAAAGAGGGACGCCGGGGAAAAGAGAGAGTCGGGGGAAAAGAATAGAAAGAGAGAGTTCATGGAAAAGAGGGACGCTAGGGAAAAGAGTCACTTGAGGGGAAAAGAGCCAAAAGAGAGAGGTAATGCAGAAGAGGGAAACCAGGGAAAAGAGAGAGTCGAGGGAAAAGAATAGAAAGAGAGTTAATGCAGAAGAGCGAAACCCGGCAAAAGAGAGAGTCGATGGAAACGAAGGGGAAGAGAGAGCTCAAGGAAAAGAGGGACGCCGGGGAAAAGAGAGAGTCGGGGGAAAATAATAGAAAGAGAGAGTTCATGGAAAAGAGGGACGCTGGGGAAAAGAGTCACTCGAGGGGAAAGGAGCTAAAAGAGACAGGTAATGCAGAAGAGGGAAACCAGGGAAAAGAGAGAGTCGAGGGAATAGAAGGTGAAGAAAGAGTTCATGCAGAAAAGGGAAACCAGGAAAAAGACAGAGTCGAGGGAAAAGAATAGAAAGAGAGAGTTAATGCAGAAGAGCGAAACCCGGGAAAAGAGATAGTCGAGGGAAAAGAATGGAAAGAGAGAGTTAATGCAGAAGAGGGAAACCAGGGAAAAGAGAGAGTCGAGGGAAAAGAAGGAAAACAGAGAGTTCATGAAAAAGAGGGAAACCAGGGAAAAGAGAGAGTCGATGGAAAAGAAGGTGGAGAAACAGTTCATGCAGAAGAGGGAAACCAGGAAAAAGAGAGAGTCGAGGGAAAAGAAGGGGAAGAGAGAGTTCATGGAAAAGAGGGACGCCACGGAAAGAGTCATGCGACGGGAAAAGAGCTAAAAGAGAGAGGTAATGCAGAAGAGGGAAAGTAGGGAAAAGAGAGAGTCGAGGGGAAAAAAAAGGGAACGAGAAAAATCATGCCGAAGAGGGAAAGCAGGGAAAAGAGAGAGTCGATGGAAAAGAAGGTGGAGAAAGAGTTCATGCAGAAGAGGGAAACCAGGGAAAAGAGAGAGTCGAGGGGAAAAAAAGGGAACGAGAGAAATCATGCAGAAGAGGGAAGCCAGGGAAAAGAGAGAGTCGAGGGAAAAGAAGGGAAACAGAGAGTTCATGAAAAAGAGGGAAACCAGGGAAAAGAGAGAGTCGATGGAAAAGAAGGTGGAGAAACAGTTCATGCAGAAGAGGGAAACCAGGAAAAAGAGAGAGTCGAGGGAAAAGAAGGGGAAGAGAGAGTTCATGGAAAAGAGGGACGCCAGGGAAAAGAGTCACTTGAGGGGAAAAGAGCTAAAAGAGAGAGGTAATGCAGAAGAGCGAAACCTGGCAAAAGAGAGAGTCGATGGAAACGAAGGGGAAGAGAGAGGTCAAGGAAAAGAGGGACGCCGGGGAAAAGAGAGAGTCGGGGGAAAAGAATAGAAAGAGAGAGTTCATGGAAAAGAGGGACGCAAGGGAAAAGAGTCACTTGAGGGGAAAAGAGCTAAAAGAGAGAGGTAATGCAGAAGAGGGAAACCAGGGAAAAGAGAGAGTCGATGGAAAAGGTGGAGAAACAGTTCATGCAGAAGAGGGAAACCAGGAAAAAGAGAGTGTCGAGGGAAAAAAAAGAGAAGAGAGAGTTCATGGAAAAGAGGGACGCCAGGGAAAAGAGTCACTCGAGGGGAAAAGAGCTAAAAGAGAGAGCTAATGCAGAAGAGGGAAACTAGGGAAAAGAGAGAGTCGAGGGGAAAAAAAAGGGAACGAGAAAAATCATGCCGAAGAGGGAAAGCAGGGAAAAGAGAGAGTCGATGGAAAAGAAGGTGGGGAAAGAGTTAATGCAGAAGAGGGAAACCAGGGAAAAGAGAGAGTCGAGGGGAAAAAAAGGGAACGAGAGAAATCATGCAGAAGAGGGAAGCCAGGGAAAAGAGAGCGTCGAGGGAAAAGAATAGAAAGAGAGAGTTAATGCAGAAGAGGGAAACCCGGGAAAAGAGAGAGTCGAGTGAAAAAAAGGGGAAGAGAGAGCTCAAGGAAAAGAGGGACGCCGGGGAAAAGAGAGAGTCGGGGGAAAAGAATAGAAAGAGAGAGTTCATGGAAAAGAGGGACGCTAGGGAAAAGAGTCACTTGAGGGGAAAAGAGCTAAAAGAGAGAGGTAATGCAGAAGAGGGAAACCAGGGAAAAGAGAGAGTCGAGGGAAAAGAAGGTGAAGAAAGAGTTCATGCAGAAGAGGGAAACCAGGAAAAAGAGAGAGTCGAGGGAAAAGAATAGAAAGAGAGAGTTAATGCAGAAGAGCGAAACCCGGTAAAAGAGAGAGTCGATGGAAACGAAGGGGAAGAGAGAGCTCAAGGAAAAGAGGGACGCCGGGGAAAAGAGCGAGTCGAGGGAAAAGAAGGGAAAGAGAGAGTTAATGCAGAAGAGGGACGCCAGGGAAAAGAGTCACTTGAGGGGAAAAGAGCTAAAAGAGAGAGGTAATGCAGAAGAGGGAAACCAGGGAAAAGAGAGAGTCGAGGGAATAGAAGGTGGAGAAAAAGTTCATGCAGAAGAGGGAAACCAGGGAAAAGAGAGAGTCGAGGGAAAAGAATGGAAAGAGAGAGTTAATGCAGAAGAGGGAAGCCAGGGAAAAGAGAGAGTCGAGGGAAAAGAAGGTGGAGAAACAGTTCATGCAGAAGAGGGAAACCAGGAAAAAGAGAGAGTCGAGGGAAAAGAAGGGGAAGAGAGATTTCATGGAAAAGAGGGACGCCACGGAAAAGAGACATGCGACGGGAAAAGAGCTAAAAGAGAGAGGTAATGCAGAAGAGGGAAACTAGGGAAAAGAGAGAGTCGAGGGGAAAAAAAAGGGAACGAGAAAAATCATGCCGAAGAGGGAAAGCAGGGAAAAGAGAGAGTCGATGGAAAAGAAGGTGGAGAAAGAGTTCATGCAGAAGAGGGAAACCAGGGAAAAGAGAGAGTCGAGGGGAAAAAAAGGGAACGAGAGAAATCATGCAGAAGAGGGAAGCCAGGGAAAAGAGAGAGTCGAGGGAAAAGAAGGGAAACAGAGAGTTCATGAAAAAGAGGGAAACCAGGGAAAAGAGAGAGTCGATGGAAAAGAAGGTGGAGAAACAGTTCATGCAGAAGAGGGAAACCAGGAAAAAGAGAGAGTCGAGGGAAAAGAAGGGGAAGAGAGAGTTCATGGAAAAGAGGGACGCCAGGGAAAAGAGTCACTTGAGGGGAAAAGAGCTAAAAGAGAGAGGTAATGCAGAAGAGGGAAACCAGGGAAAAGAGAGAGTCGGGGGAAAAGAATAGAAAGAGAGTTAATGCAGAAGAGCGAAACCCGGGAAAAGAGAGAGTCGATGGAAACGAAGGGGAAGAGAGAGCTCAAGGAAAAGAGGGACGCCGGGGAAAAGAGAGAGTCGGGGGAAAAGAATAGAAAGAGAGAGTTCATGGAAAAGAGGGACGCAAGGGAAAAGAGTCACTTGAGGGGAAAAGAGCTAAAAGAGAGAGGTAATGCAGAAGAGGGAAACCAGGGAAAAGAGAGAGTCGAGGGAATAGAAGGTGAAGAAAGAGTTCATGCAGAAGAGGGAAACCAGGAAAAAGAGAGAGTCGAGGGAAAAGAATAGAAAGAGAGAGTTAATGCAGAAGAGCGAAACCCGGGAAAAGAGAGAGTCGATGGAAACGAAGGGGAAGAGAGAGCTCAAGGAAAAGAGGGACGCCGGGGAAAAGAGCGAGTCGAGGGAAAAGAAGGGAAAGAGAGAGTTAATGCAGAAGAGGGACGCCAGGGAAAAGAGTCACTCGAGGGGAAAAGAGCTAAAAGAGACAGGTAATGCAGAAGAGGGAAACCAGGGAAAAGAGAGAGTCGAGGGAATAGAAGGTGAAGAAAGAGTTCATGCAGAAGAGGGAAACCAGGAAAAAGAGAGACTCGAGGGAAAAGAAGGGAAACAGAGAGTTCATGAAAAAGAGGGAAACCAGGGAAAAGAGAGAGTCGATGGAAAAGAAGGTGGAGAAACAGTTCATGCAGAAGAGGGAAACCAGGAAAAAGAGAGAGTCGAGGGAAAAGAAGGGGAAGAGAGAGTTCATGGAAAAGAGGGACGCCACGGAAAAGAGTCATGCGACGGGAAAAGAGCTAAAAGAGAGAGGTAATGCAGAAGAGGGAAACTAGGGAAAAGAGAGAGTCGAGGGGAAAAAAAAGGGAACGAGAAAAATGATGCCGAAGAGGGAAAGCAGGGAAAAGAGAGAGTCGAGGGAAAAGAAGGTGAAGAAAGAGTTCATGCAGAAGAGGGAAACCAGGAAAAAGAGAGAGTCGAGGGAAAAGAATAGAAAGAGAGAGTTAATGCAGAAGAGCGAAACCCGGGAAAAGAGAGAGTCGATGGAAACGAAGGGGAAGAGAGAGCTCAAGGAAAAGAGGGACGCCGGGGAAAAGAGCGAGTCGAGGGAAAAGAAGGGAAAGAGAGAGTTAATGCAGAAGAGGGACGCCAGGGAAAAGAGTCACTTGAGGGGAAAAGAGCTAAAAGAGAGAGGTAATGCAGAAGAGGGAAACCAGGGAAAAGAGAGAGTCGAGGGAATAGAAGGTGGAGAAAAAGTTCATGCAGAAGAGGGAAACCAGGGAAAAGAGAGAGTCGAGGGAAAAGAATGGAAAGAGAGAGTTAATGCAGAAGAGGGAAGCCAGGGAAAAGAGAGAGTCGAGGGAAAAGAAGGTGGAGAAACAGTTCATGCAGAAGAGGGAAACCAGGAAAAAGAGAGAGTCGAGGGAAAAGAAGGGGAAGAGAGATTTCATGGAAAAGAGGGACGCCACGGAAAAGAGACATGCGACGGGAAAAGAGCTAAAAGAGAGAGGTAATGCAGAAGAGGGAAACTAGGGAAAAGAGAGAGTCGAGGGGAAAAAAAAGGGAACGAGAAAAATCATGCCGAAGAGGGAAAGCAGGGAAAAGAGAGAGTCGATGGAAAAGAAGGTGGAGAAAGAGTTCATGCAGAAGAGGGAAACCAGGGAAAAGAGAGAGTCGAGGGGAAAAAAAGGGAACGAGAGAAATCATGCAGAAGAGGGAAGCCAGGGAAAAGAGAGAGTCGAGGGAAAAGAAGGGAAACAGAGAGTTCATGAAAAAGAGGGAAACCAGGGAAAAGAGAGAGTCGATGGAAAAGAAGGTGGAGAAACAGTTCATGCAGAAGAGGGAAACCAGGAAAAAGAGAGAGTCGAGGGAAAAGAAGGGGAAGAGAGAGTTCATGGAAAAGAGGGACGCCAGGGAAAAGAGTCACTTGAGGGGAAAAGAGCTAAAAGAGAGAGGTAATGCAGAAGAGGGAAACCAGGGAAAAGAGAGAGTCGGGGGAAAAGAATAGAAAGAGAGTTAATGCAGAAGAGCGAAACCCGGCAAAAGAGAGAGTCGATGGAAACGAAGGGGAAGAGAGAGCTCAAGGAAAAGAGGGACGCCGGGGAAAAGAGAGAGTCGGGGGAAAAGAATAGAAAGAGAGAGTTCATGGAAAAGAGGGACGCAAGGGAAAAGAGTCACTTGAGGGGAAAAGAGCTAAAAGAGAGAGGTAATGCAGAAGAGGGAAACCAGGGAAAAGAGAGAGTCGAGGGAATAGAAGGTGAAGAAAGAGTTCATGCAGAAGAGGGAAACCAGGAAAAAGAGAGAGTCGAGGGAAAAGAATAGAAAGAGAGAGTTAATGCAGAAGAGCGAAACCCGGGAAAAGAGAGAGTCGATGGAAACGAAGGGGAAGAGAGAGCTCAAGGAAAAGAGGGACGCCGGGGAAAAGAGCGAGTCGAGGGAAAAGAAGGGAAAGAGAGAGTTAATGCAGAAGAGGGACGCCAGGGAAAAGAGTCACTCGAGGGGAAAAGAGCTAAAAGAGACAGGTAATGCAGAAGAGGGAAACCAGGGAAAAGAGAGAGTCGAGGGAATAGAAGGTGAAGAAAGAGTTCATGCAGAAGAGGGAAACCAGGAAAAAGAGAGAGTCGAGGGAAAAGAAGGGAAACAGAGAGTTCATGAAAAAGAGGGAAACCAGGGAAAAGAGAGAGTCGATGGAAAAGAAGGTGGAGAAACAGTTCATGCAGAAGAGGGAAACCAGGAAAAAGAGAGAGTCGAGGGAAAAGAAGGGGAAGAGAGAGTTCATGGAAAAGAGGGACGCCACGGAAAAGAGTCATGCGACGGGAAAAGAGCTAAAAGAGAGAGGTAATGCAGAAGAGGGAAACTAGGGAAAAGAGAGAGTCGAGGGGAAAAAAAAGGGAACGAGAAAAATGATGCCGAAGAGGGAAAGCAGGGAAAAGAGAGAGTCGAGGGAAAAGAAGGTGAAGAAAGAGTTCATGCAGAAGAGGGAAACCAGGAAAAAGAGAGAGTCGAGGGAAAAGAATAGAAAGAGAGAGTTAATGCAGAAGAGCGAAACCCGGGAAAAGAGAGAGTCGATGGAAACGAAGGGGAAGAGAGAGCTCAAGGAAAAGAGGGACGCCGGGGAAAAGAGCGAGTCGAGGGAAAAGAAGGGAAAGAGAGAGTTAATGCAGAAGAGGGACGCCAGGGAAAAGAGTCACTTGAGGGGAAAAGAGCTAAAAGAGAGAGGTAATGCAGAAGAGGGAAACCAGGGAAAAGAGAGAGTCGAGGGAATAGAAGGTGGAGAAAAAGTTCATGCAGAAGAGGGAAACCAGGGAAAAGAGAGAGTCGAGGGAAAAGAATGGAAAGAGAGAGTTAATGCAGAAGAGGGAAGCCAGGGAAAAGAGAGAGTCGAGGGAAAAGAAGGTGGAGAAACAGTTCATGCAGAAGAGGGAAACCAGGAAAAAGAGAGAGTCGAGGGAAAAGAAGGGGAAGAGAGATTTCATGGAAAAGAGGGACGCCACGGAAAAGAGACATGCGACGGGAAAAGAGCTAAAAGAGAGAGGTAATGCAGAAGAGGGAAACTAGGGAAAAGAGAGAGTCGAGGGGAAAAAAAAGGGAACGAGAAAAATGATGCCGAAGAGGGAAAGCAGGGAAAAGAGAGAGTCGATGGAAAAGAAGGGAAACAGAGAGTTCATGAAAAAGAGGGAAACCAGGGAAAAGAGAGAGTCGATGGAAAAGAAGGTGGAGAAAGAGTTCATGCAGAAGAGGGAAACCAGGAAAAAGAGAGAGTCGAGGGGAAAAAAAAGGGAATGAGAGAAATCATGCAGAAGAGGGAAGCCAGGGAAAAGAGAGCGTCGAGGGAAAAGAATAGAAAGAGAGAGTTAATGCAGAAGAGGGAAACCCGGGAAAAGAGAGAGTCGAGGGAAAAAAAGGGGAAGAGAGAGCTCAAGGAAAAGAGGGACGCCGGGGAAAAGAGAGAGTCGGGGGAAAAGAATAGAAAGAGAGAGTTCATGGAAAAGAGGGACGCTAGGGAAAAGAGTCACTTGAGGGGAAAAGAGCTAAAAGAGAGAGGTAATGCAGAAGAGGGAAACCAGAGAAAAGAGAGAGTCGAGGGAATAGAATAGAAAGAGAGAGTTAATGCAGAAGAGCGAAACCCGGGAAAAGAGAGAGCCGATGGAAACGAAGGGGAAGAGAGAGCTCAAGGAAAAGAGGGACGCCGGGGAAAAGAGCGAGTCGAGGGAAAAGAAGGGAAAGAGAGAGTTAATGCAGAAGAGGGACGCCAGGGAAAAGAGTCACTCGAGGGGAAAAGAGCTAAAAGAGACAGGTAATGCAGAAGAGGGAAACCAGAGAAAAGAGAGAGTCGAGGGAAAAGAAGGGGAACAAAGAGTTCATGCAGAAGAGGGAAACCAGGGAAAAGAGAGAGTCGAGGGAAAAGAAGGGAAACAGAGAGTTCATGAAAAAGAGGGAAACCAGGGAAAAGAGAGAGTCGATGGAAAAGAAGGTGGAGAAACAGTTCATGCAGAAGAGGGAAACCAGGAAAAAGAGAGAGTCGAGGGAAAAGAAGGGGAAGAGAGAGTTCATGGAAAAGAGGGACGCCAGGGAAAAGAGTCACTTGAGGGGAAAAGAGCTAAAAGAGAGAGGTAATGCAGAAGAGAGAAACCAGGGAAAAGAGAGAGTCGAGGGAATAGAAGGTGAAGAAAGAGTTCATGCAGAAGAGGGAAACCAGGAAAAAAAGAGAGAGTCGAGGGAAAAAAAGGGAAAGAGAGAGTTAATGCAGAAGAGGGACGCCAGGGAAAAGAGTCACTCGAGGGGAAAGGAGCTAAAAGAGACAGGTAATGCAGAAGAGGGAAACCAGGGAAAAGAGAGTGTCGAGGGAAAAGAAGGTGGAGAAAAAGTTCATGCAGAAGAGGGAAACCAGGGAAAAGAGAGAGTCGAGGGAAAAGAATGGAAAGAGAGAGTTAATGCAGAAGAGGGAAACCAGGGAAAAGAGAGAGTCGAGGGAAAAGAAGGTGGAGAAAAAGTTCATGCAGAAGAGGGAAACCAGGGAAAAGAGAGAGTCGAGGGAAAAGAATGGAAAGAGAGAGTTAATGCAGAAGAGGGAAACCAGTGAAAAGAGAGAGTCGAGGGAAAAGAATGGAAAGAGAGAGTTAATGCAGAAGAGGGAAACCAGGGAAAAGAGAGAGTCGAGGGAAAAGAAGGGAAACAGAGAGTTCATGAAAAAGAGGGAAACCAGGGAAAAGAGAGAGTCGATGGAAAAGAAGGTGGAGAAACAGTTCATGCAGAAGAGGGAAACCAGGAAAAAGAGAGAGTCGAGGGAAAAGAAGGGGAAGAGAGAGTTCATGGAAAATAGGGACGCCACGGAAAAGAGTCATGCGACGGGAAAAGAGCTAAAAGAGAGAGCTAATGCAGAAGAGGGAAACTAGGGAAAAGAGAGAGTCGAGGGGAAAAAAAAGGGAACGAGAAAAATCATGCCGAAGAGGGAAAGCAGGGAAAAGAGAGAGTCGATGGAAAAGAAGGTGGAGAAAGAGTTCATGCAGAAGAGGGAAACCAGGGAAAAGAGAGAGTCGAGGGGAAAAAAAGGGAACGAGAGAAATCATGCAGAAGAGGGAAGCCAGGGAAAAGAGAGAGTCGAGGGAAAAGAAGGGGAACAGAGAGTTCATGAAAAAGAGGGAAACCAGGGAAAAGAGAGAGTCGATGGAAAAGAAGGTGGAGAAACAGTTCATGCAGAAGAGGGAAACCAGGAAAAAGAGAGAGTCGAGGGAAAAGAAGGGGAAGAGAGAGTTCATGGAAAAGAGGGACACCAGGGAAAAGAGTCACATGAGGGGAAAAGAGCTAAAAGAGAGAGGTAATGCAGAAGAGGGAAACCAGGGAAAAGAGAGAGTCGAGGGAAAAGAATAGAAAGAGAGTTAATGCAGAAGAGCGAAACCCGGCAAAAGAGAGAGTCGATGGAAATGAAGGGGAAGAGAGAGCTCAAGGAAAAGAGGGACGCTGGGGAAAAGAGAGAGTCGGGGGAAAAGAATAGAAATAGAGAGTTCATGGAAAAGAGGGACGCTAGGGAAAAGAGTCACTTGAGGGGAAAAGAGCTAAAAGAGAGAGGTAATGCAGAAGAGGGAAACTAGGGAAAAGAGAGAGTCGAGGGGAAAAAAAAGGGAACGAGAAAAATCATGCCGAAGAGGGAAAGCAGGGAAAAGAGAGAGTCGATGGAAAAGAAGGTGGAGAAACAGTTCATGCAGAAGAGGGAAACCAGGAAAAAGAGAGAGTCGAGGGAAAAGAAGGGGAAGAGAGAGTTCATGGAAAAGAGGGACGCCAGGGAAAAGAGTCACTTGAGGGGAAAAGAGCTAAAAGAGAGAGGTAATGCAGAAGAGGGAAACCAGGGAAAAGAGAGAGTCGAGGGAAAAGAATAGAAAGAGAGTTAATGCAGAAGAGCGAAACCCGGCAAAAGAGAGAGTCGATGGAAAAGAAGGGGAAGAGAGAGCTCAAGGAAAAGAGGGACGCCGGGGAAAAGAGAGAGTCGGGGGAAAAGAATAGAAAGAGAGAGTTCATGGAAAAGAGGGACGCTAGGGAAAAGAGTCACTTGAGGGGAAAAGAGCTAAAAGAGAGAGGTAATGCAGAAGAGGGAAACTAGGGAAAAGAGAGAGTCGAGGGGAAAAAAAAGGGAACGAGAAAAATCATGCCGAAGAGGGAAAGCAGGGAAAAGAGAGAGTCGATGGAAAAGAAGGTGGAGAAAGAGTTCATGCAGAAGAGGGAAACCAGGGAAAAGAGAGAGTCGAGGGGAAAAAAAAGGGAACGAGAGAAATCATGCAGAAGAGGGAAGCCAGGGAAAAGAGAGCATCGAGGGAAAAGAAGGGAAACAGAGAGTTCATGAAAAAGAGGGAAACCAGGGAAAAGAGAGAGTCGATGGAAAAGAAGGTGGAGAAACAGTTCATGCAGAAGAGGGAAACCAGGAAAAAGAGAGAGTCGAGGGAAAAGAAGGGGAAGAGAGAGTTCATGGAAAAGAGGGACGCCGGGGAAAAGAGCGAGTCGAGGGAAAAGAAGGGAAAGAGAGAGTTAATGCAGAAGAGGGACGCCAGGGAAAAGAGTCACTCGAGGGGAAAAGAGCTAAAAGAGACAGGTAATGCAGAAGAGGGAAACCAGGGAAAAGAGAGAGTCGAGGGAATAGAAGGTGAAGAAAGAGTTCATGCAGAAGAGGGAAACCAGGAAAAAGAGAGAGTCGAGGGAAAAGAATAGAAAGAGAGAGTTAATGCAGAAGAGCGAAACCCGGGAAAAGAGAGAGTCAATGGAAATGAAGGGGAAGAGAGAGCTCAAGGAAAAGAGGGACGCCGGGGAAAAGAGCGAGTAGAGGGAAAAGAAGGGAAAGAGAGAGTTAATGCAGAAGAGGGAAACCAGGGAAAAGAGAGAGTCGAGGGAATAGAAGGTGAAGAAAGAGTTCATGCAGAAGAGGGAAACCAGGGAAAAGAGAGAGTCGAGGGAAAAGAAGGGAAACAGAGAGTTCATGAAAAAGAGGGAAACCAGGGAAAAGAGAGAGTCGATGGAAAAGAAGGTGGAGAAACAGTTCATGCAGAAGAGGGAAACCAGGAAAAAGAGAGAGTCGAGGGAAAAGAAGGGGAAGAGAGAGTTCATGGAAAAGAGGGACGCCAGGGAAAAGAGTCACTTGAGGGGAAAAGAGCTAAAAGAGAGAGGTAATGCAGAAGAGGGAAACCAGGGAAAAGAGAGAGTCGAGGGAATAGAAGGTGAAGAAAGAGTTCATGCAGAAGAGGGAAACCAGGAAAAAGAGAGAGTCGAGGGAAAAGAATAGAAAGAGAGAGTTAATGCAGAAGAGCGAAACCCGGGAAAAGAGAGAGTCGATGGAAATGAAGGGGAAGAGAGAGCTCAAGGAAAAGAGGGACGCCGGGGAAAAGAGCGAGTCGAGGGAAAAGAAGGGAAAGAGAGAGTTAATGCAGAAGAGGGACGCCAGGGAAAAGAGTCACTCGAGGGGAAAAGAGCTAAAAGAGACAGGTAATGCAGAAGAGGGAAACCAGGGAAAAGAGAGAGTCGAGGGAATAAAAGGTGAAGAAAGAGTTCATGCAGAAGAGGGAAACCAGGAAAAAGAGAGAGTCGAGGGAAAAGAAGGGAAACAGAGAGTTCATGAAAAAGAGGGAAAGCAGGGAAAAGAGAGAGTCGATGGAAAAGAAGGTGGAGAAACAGTTCATGCAGAAGAGGGAAACCAGGGAAAAGAGAGAGTCGAGGGAAAAGAAGGGGAAGAGAGAGTTCATGGAAAAGAGGGACGCCAGGGAAAAGAGTCACTTGAGGGGAAAAGAGCTAAAAGAGAGAGGTAATGCAGAAGAGGGAAACCAGGGAAAGAGAGAGTCGAGGGAAAAGAATAGAAAGAGAGTTAATGCAGAAGAGCGAAACCAGGGAAAAGAGAGAGTCGAGGGAACGAAGGGGAAGAGAGAGCTCAAGGAAAAGAGGGACGCCGGGGAAAAGAGTCACTTGAGGGGAAAAGAGCTAAAAGAGAGAGGTAATGCAGAAGAGGGAAACCAGGAAAAAGAGAGAGTCGAGGGGAAAAAAAAGTGAATGAGAAAAATCATGCCGAAGAGGGAAAGCAGGGAAAAGAGAGAGTCGATGGAAAAGAAGGTGGAGAAAGAGTTCATGCAGAAGAGGGAAACCAGGGAAAAGAGAGAGTCGAGGGGAAAAAAAGGGAACGAGAGAAATCATGCAGAAGAGGGAAGCCAGGGTAAAGAGAGCGTCGAGGGAAAAGAATAGAAAGAGAGAGTTAATGCAGAAGAGGGAAACCCGGGAAAAGAGAGAGTCGAGGGAAAAAAAGGGGAAGAGAGAGCTCAAGGAAAAGAGGGACGCCGGGGAAAAGAGAGAGTCGGGGGAAAAGAATAGAAAGAGAGAGTTCATGGAAAAGAGGGACGCTAGGGAAAAGAGTCACTTGAGGGGAAAAGAGCTAAAAGAGAGAGGTAATGCAGAAGAGGGAAACCAGGGAAAAGAGAGAGTCGAGGGAAAAGAAGGTGAAGAAAGAGTTCATGCAGAAGAGGGAAACCAGGAAAAAGAGAGAGTCGAGGGAAAAGAATAGAAAGAGAGAGTTAATGCAGAAGAGCGAAACCCGGGAAAAGAGAGAGTCGATGGAAACGAAGGGGAAGAGAGAGCTCAAGGAAAAGAGGGACGCCGGGGAAAAGAGCGAGTCGAGGGAAAAGAAGGGAAAGAGAGAGTTAATGCAGAAGAGGGACGCCAGGGAAAAGAGTCACTCGAGGGGAAAGGAGCTAAAAGAGACAGGTAATGCAGAAGAGGGAAACCAGGGAAAAGAGAGTGTCGAGGGAAAAGAAGGTGGAGAAACAGTTCATGCAGAAGAGGGAAACCAGGAAAAAGAGAGAGTCGAGGGAAAAGAAGGGGAAGAGAGAGTTCATGGAAAAGAGGGACGCCAGGGAAAAGAGTCACTTGAGGGGAAAAGAGCTAAAAGAGAGAGGTAATGCAGAAGAGGGAAACCAGGGAAAAGAGAGAGTCTAGGGAATAGAAGGTGAAGAAAGAGTTCATGCAGAAGAGGGAAACCCGGGAAAAGAGAGAGTCGAGGGAAAAGAATAGAAAGAGAGAGTTAATGCAGAAGAGGGAAACCAGGGAAAAGAGAGACTCGAGGGGAAAAAAAAGGGAACGAGAAAAATCATGCCGAAGAAGGAAAGCAGGGAAAAGAGAGAGTCGATGGAAAAGAAGGTGGAGAAAGAGTTCATGCAGAAGAGGGAAACCAGGGAAAAGAGAGAGTCGAGGGGAAAAAAAGGGAACGAGAGAAATCATGCAGAAGAGGGAAGCCAGGGAAAAGAGAGAGTCGATGGAAACGAAGGGGAAGAGAGAGCTCAAGGAAAAGAGGGAAACCAGGGAAAAGAGAGAGTCGAGGGAAAAGAATAGAAAGAGAGTTAATGCAGAAGAGCGAAACCCGGCAAAAGAGAGAGTTGATGGAACGAAGGGGAAGAGAGAGCTCAAGGAAAAGAGGGACGCCGGGGAAAAGAGAGAGTCGGGGGAAAAGAATAGAAAGAGAGAGTTCATGGAAAAGAGGGACGCTAGGGAAAAGAGTCACTTGAAGGGAAAAGAGCTAAAAGAGAGAGGTAATGCAGAAGAGGGAAAGCAGGGAAAAGAGAGAGTCGATGGAAAAGAAGGTGGAGAAAGAGTTCATGCAGAAGAGGGAAACCAGGGAAAAGAGAGAGTCGAGGGGAAAAAAAGGGAACGAGAGAAATCATGCAGAAGAGGGAAGCCAGGGTAAAGAGAGCGTCGAGGGAAAAGAATAGAAAGAGAGAGTTAATGCAGAAGAGGGAAACCCGGGAAAAGAGAGAGTCGAGGGAAAAAAAGGGGAAGAGAGAGCTCAAGGAAAAGAGGGACGCCGGGGAAAAGAGAGAGTCGGGGGAAAAGAATAGAAAGAGAGAGTTCATGGAAAAGAGGGACGCTAGGGAAAAGAGTCACTTGAGGGGAAAAGAGCTAAAAGAGAGAGGTAATGCAGAAGAGGGAAACCAGGGAAAAGAGAGAGTCGAGGGAAAAGAATAGAAAGAGAGTTAATGCAGAAGAGCGAAACCCGGGAAAAGAGAGAGTCGATGGAAACGAAGGGGAAGAGAGAGCTCAAGGAAAAGAGGGATGCCGGGGAAAAGAGAGAGTCGGGGGAAAAGAATAGAAAGAGAGAGTTCATGGAAAAGAGGGACGCTAGGGAAAAGAGTCACTTGAGGGGAAAAGAGCCAAAAGAGAGAGGTAATGCAGAAGAGGGAAACCAGGGAAAAGAGAGAGTCGAGGGAAAAGAATAGAAAGAGAGTTAATGCAGAAGAGCGAAACCCGGCAAAAGAGAGGGTCGATGGAACGAAGGGGAAGAGAGAGCTCAAGGAAAAGAGGGACGCCGGGGAAAAGAGAGAGTCGGGGGAAAAGAATAGAAAGAGAGAGTTCATGGGAAAGAGGGACGCTGGGGAAAAGAGTCACTCGAGGGGAAAGGAGCTAAAAGAGACAGGTAATGCAGAAGAGGGAAACCAGGGAAAAGAGAGTGTCGAGGGAAAAGAAGGTGGAGAAAAAGTTCATGCAGAAGAGGGAAAACAGGGAAAAGAGAGAGTCGAGGGAAAAGAATGGAAAGAGAGAGTTAATGCAGAAGAGGGAAACCAGGGAAAAGAGAGAGTCGAGGGAAACGAAGGGGAAGAAAGAGCTCAAGGAAAAGAGGGACGCCGGGGAAAAGAGCGAGTCGAGGGAAAAGAAGGGAAAGAGAGAGTTAATGCAGAAGAGGGACGCCAGGGAAAAGAGTCACTCGAGGGGAAAGGAGCTAAAAGAGACAGGTAATGCAGAAGAGGGAAACCAGGGAAAAGAGAGTGTCGAGGGAAAAGAAGGTGGAGAAAAAGTTCATGCAGAAGAGGGAAACCAGGGAAAAGAGAGAGTCGAGGGAAAAGAAGGGAAACAGAGAGTTCATGAAAAAGAGGGAAACCAGGGAAAAGAGAGAGTCGATGGAAAAGAAGGTGGAGAAACAGTTCATGCAGAAGAGGGAAACCAGGAAAAAGAGAGAGTCGAGGGAAAAGAAGGGGAAGAGAGAGTTCATGGAAAAGAGGGACGCCAGGGAAAAGAGTCACTTGAGGGGAAAAGAGCTAAAAGAGAGAGGTAATGCAGAAGAGGGAAACCAGGAAAAAGAGAGAGTCGAGGGGAAAAAAAAGTGAATGAGAAAAATCATGCCGAAGAGGGAAAGCAGGGAAAAGAGAGAGTCGATGGAAAAGAAGGTGGAGAAAGAGTTCATGCAGAAGAGGGAAACCAGGGAAAAGAGAGAGTCGAGGGGAAAAAAAGGGAACGAGAGAAATCATGCAGAAGAGGGAAGCCAGGGAAAAGAGAGAGTCGAGGGAAAAGAAGGGAAACAGAGAGTTCATGAAAAAGAGGGAAACTAGGGAAAAGAGAGAGTCGATGGAAAAGAAGGTGGAGAAACAGTTCATGCAGAAGAGGGAAACCAGGAAAAAGAGAGAGACGACGGAAAAGAAAGGGAAGAGAGAGTTCATGGAAAAGAGGGACGCCAGGGAAAAGAGTCACTTGAGGGGAAAAGAGCTAAAAGAGAGAGGTAATGCAGAAGAGGGAAACCAGGTAAAAGAGAGAGTCGAGGGAAAAGAATAGAAAGAGAGTTAATGCAGAAGAGCGAAACCCGGCAAAAGAGAGAGTCGATGGAAACGAAGGGGAAGAGAGAGCTCAAGGAAAAGAGGGACGCCGGGGAAAAGAGAGAGTCGGGGGAAAAGAATAGAAAGAGAGAGTTCATGGAAAAGAGGGACGCTAGGGAAAAGAGTCACTTGAGGGGAAAAGAGCTAAAAGAGAGAGGTAATGCAGAAGAGGGAAACTAGGGAAAAGAGAGAGTCGAGGGGAAAAAAAAGGGAACGAGAAAAATCATGCCGAAGAGGGAAAGCAGGGAAAAGAGAGAGTCGATGGAAAAGAAGGTGGAGAAAGAGTTCGTGCAGAAGAGGGAAACCAGGGAAAAGAGAGAGTCGAGGGGAAAAAAAAGGGAACGAGAGAAATCATGCAGAAGAGGGAAGCCAGGGTAAAGAGAGCGTCGAGGGAAAAGAATAGAAAGAGAGAGTTAATGCAGAAGAGGGAAACCCGGGAAAAGAGAGAGTCGAGTAAAAAAAAGGGGAAGAGAGAGCTCAAGGAAAAGAGGGACACCGGGGAAAAGAGAGAGTCGGGGGAAAAGAATAGAAAGAGAGAGTTCATGGAAAAGAGGGACGCTAGGGAAAAGAGTCACTTGAGGGGAAAAGAGCTAAAAGAGAGAGGTAATGCAGAAGAGGGAAACCAGGGAAAAGAGAGAGTCGAGGGAAAAGAAGGTGAAGAAAGAGTTCATGCAGAAGAGGGAAACCAGGAAAAAGAGAGAGTCGAGGGAAAAGAATAGAAAGAGAGAGTTAATGCAGAAGAGCGAAACCCGGGAAAAGAGAGAGTCGATGGAAACGAAGGGGAAGAGAGAGCTCAAGGAAAAGAGGGACGCCGGGGAAAAGAGCGAGTCGAGGGAAAAGAAGGGAAAGAGAGAGTTAATGCAGAAGAGGGACGCCAGGGAAAAGAGTCACTCGAGGGGAAAGGAGCTAAAAGAGACAGGTAATGCAGAAGAGGGAAACCAGGGCAAAGAGAGTGTCGAGGGAAAAGAAGGTGGAGAAAAAGTTCATGCAGAAGAGGGAAACCAGGGAAAAGAGAGAGTCGAGGGAAAAGAAGGGAAACAGAGAGTTCATGAAAAAGAGGGAAACCAGGGAAAAGAGAGAGTCGATGGAAAAGAAGGTGGAGAAACAGTTCATGCAGAAGAGGGAAACCAGGAAAAAGAGAGAGTCGAGGGAAAAGAAGGGGAAGAGAGAGTTCATGGAAAAGAGGGACGCCAGGGAAAAGAGTCACTTGAGGGGAAAAGAGCTAAAAGAGAGAGGTAATGCAGAAGAGGGAAACCAGGGAAAAGAGAGAGTCGAGGGAATAGAAGGTGAAGAAAGTGTTCATGCAGAAGAGGGAAACCCGGGAAAAGAGACAGTCGAGGGAAAAGAATAGAAAGAGAGAGTTAATGCAGAAGAGCGAAACCCGGGAAAAGAGAGAGTCGAGGGAATAGAAGGTGAAGAAAGAGTTCATGCAGAAGAGGGAAACCAGGAAAAAGAGTCGAGGGAAAAGAAGGGAAACAGAGAGTTCATGAAAAAGAGGGAAACCAGGGAAAAGAGAGAGTCGATGGAAAAGAAGGTGGAGAAACAGTTCATGCAGAAGAGGGAAACCAGGAAAAAGAGAGAGTCGAGGGAAAAGAAGGGGAAGAGAGAGTTCATGGAAAAGAGGGACGCCACGGAAAAGAGTCATGCGACGGGAAAAGAGCTAAAAGAGAGAGGTAATGAAGAAGAGGGAAACTAGGGAAAAGAGAGACTCGAGGGGAAAAAAAAGGGAACGAGAAAAATCATGCCGAAGAAGGAAAGCAGGGAAAAGAGAGAGTCGATGGAAAAGAAGGTGGAGAAAGAGTTCATGCAGAAGAGGGAAACCAGGGAAAAGAGAGAGTCGAGGGGAAAAAAAGGGAACGAGAGAAATCATGCAGAAGAGGGAAGCCAGGGAAAAGAGAGAGTCGATGGAAACGAAGGGGAAGAGAGAGCTCAAGGAATAGAGGGAAACCAGGGAAAAGAGAGAGTCGAGGGAAAAGAAGGTGAAGAAAGAGTTCATGCAGAAGAGGGAAACCAGGAAAAAGAGAGAGTCGAGGGAAAAGAATAGAAAGAGAGAGTTAATGCAGAAGAGCGAAACCCGGGAAAAGAGAGAGTCGATGGAAACGAAGGGGAAGAGAGAGCTCAAGGAAAAGAGGGACGCCGGGGAAAAGAGCGAGTCGAGGGAAAAGAAGGGAAAGAGAGAGTTAATGCAGAAGAGGGACGCCAGGGAAAAGAGTCACTCGAGGGGAAAGGAGCTAAAAGAGACAGGTAATGCAGAAGAGGGAAACCAGGGAAAAGAGAGTGTCGAGGGAAAAGAAGGTGGAGAAAAAGTTCATGCAGAAGAGGGAAACCAGGGAAAAGAGAGAGTCGAGGGAAAAGAAGGGAAACAGAGAGTTCATGAAAAAGAGGGAAACCAGGGAAAAGAGAGAGTCGATGGAAAAGAAGGTGGAGAAACAGTTCATGCAGAAGAGGGAAACCAGGAAAAAGAGAGAGTCGAGGGAAAAGAAGGGGAAGAGAGAGTTCATGGAAAAGAGGGACGCCAGGGAAAAGAGTCACTTGAGGGGAAAAGAGCTAAAAGAGAGAGGTAATGCAGAAGAGGGAAACCAGGGAAAAGAGAGAGTCGAGGGAATAGAAGGTGAAGAAAGAGTTCATGCAGAAGAGGGAAACCCGGGAAAAGAGAGAGTCGAGGGAAAAGAATAGAAAGAGAGAGTTAATGCAGAAGAGCGAAACCCGGGAAAAGAGAGAGTCGAGGGAATAGAAGGTGAAGAAAGAGTTCATGCAGAAGAGGGAAACCAGGAAAAAGAGTCGAGGGAAAAGAAGGGAAACAGAGAGTTCATGAAAAAGAGGGAAACCAGGGAAAAGAGAGAGTCGATGGAAAAGAAGGTGGAGAAACAGTTCATGCAGAAGAGGGAAACCAGGAAAAAGAGAGAGTCGAGGGAAAAGAAGGGGAAGAGAGAGTTCATGGAAAAGAGGGACGCCACGGAAAAGAGTCATGCGACGGGAAAAGAGCTAAAAGAGAGAGGTAATGAAGAAGAGGGAAACTAGGGAAAAGAGAGACTCGAGGGGAAAAAAAAGGGAACGAGAAAAATCATGCCGAAGAAGGAAAGCAGGGAAAAGAGAGAGTCGATGGAAAAGAAGGTGGAGAAAGAGTTCATGCAGAAGAGGGAAACCAGGGAAAAGAGAGAGTCGAGGGGAAAAAAAGGGAACGAGAGAAATCATGCAGAAGAGGGAAGCCAGGGAAAAGAGAGAGTCGATGGAAACGAAGGGGAAGAGAGAGCTCAAGGAATAGAGGGAAACCAGGGAAAAGAGAGAGTCGATGGAAAAGAAGGTGGAGAAACAGTTCATGCAGAAGAGGGAAACCAGGAAAAAGAGAGAGTCGAGGGAAAAGAAGGGGAAGAGAGAGTTCATGGAAAAGAGGGACGCTAGGGAAAAGAGTCACTTGAGGGGAAAAGAGCTAAAAGAGAGAGGTAATGCAGAAGAGGGAAACCAGGGAAAAGAGAGAGTCGAGGGAAAAGAACAGAAAGAGAGTTAATGCAGAAGAGCGAAACCCGGCAAAAGAGAGAGTTGATGGAACGAAGGGGAAGAGAGAGCTCAAGGAAAAGAGGGACGCCGGGGAAAAGAGAGAGTCGGGGGAAAAGAATAGAAAGAGAGAGTTCATGGAAAAGAGGGACGCTAGGGAAAAGAGTCACTTGAGGGGAAAAGAGCTAAAAGAGAGAGGTAATGCAGAAGAGGGAAAGCAGGGAAAAGAGAGAGTCGATGGAAAAGAAGGTGGAGAAAGAGTTCATGCAGAAGAGGGAAACCAGGGAAAAGAGAGAGTCGAGGGGAAAAAAAGGGAACGAGAGAAATCATGCAGAAGAGGGAAGCCAGGGTAAAGAGAGCGTCGAGGGAAAAGAATAGAAAGAGAGAGTTAATGCAGAAGAGGGAAACCCGGGAAAAGAGAGAGTCGAGGGAAAAAAAGGGGAAGAGAGAGCTCAAGGAAAAGAGGGACGCCGGGGAAAAGAGAGAGTCGGGGGAAAAGAATAGAAAGAGAGAGTTCATGGAAAAGAGGGACGCTAGGGAAAAGAGTCACTTGAGGGGAAAAGAGCTAAAAGAGAGAGGTAATGCAGAAGAGGGAAACCAGGGAAAAGAGAGAGTCGAGGGAATAGAAGGTGAAGAAAGAGTTCATGCAGAAGAGGGAAACCAGGAAAAAGAGAGAGTCGAGGGAAAAGAATAGAAAGAGAGAGTTAATGCAGAAGAGCGAAACCCGGGAAAAGAGAGAGTCGATGGAAACGAAGGGGAAGAGAGAGCTCAAGGAAAAGAGGGACGCCGGGGAAAAGAGCGAGTCGAGGGAAAAGAAGGGAAAGAGAGAGTTAATGCAGAAGAGGGACGCCAGGGAAAAGAGTCACTCGAGGGGAAAAGAGCTAAAAGAGACAGGTAATGCAGAAGAGGGAAACCAGGGAAAAGAGAGAGTCGAGGGAATAAAAGGTGAAGAAAGAGTTCATGCAGAAGAGGGAAACCAGGAAAAAGAGAGAGTCGAGGGAAAAGAAGGGAAACAGAGAGTTCATGAAAAAGAGGGAAAGCAGGGAAAAGAGAGAGTCGATGGAAAAGAAGGTGGAGAAACAGTTCATGCAGAAGAGGGAAACCAGGGAAAAGAGAGAGTCGAGGGAAAAGAAGGGGAAGAGAGAGTTCATGGAAAAGAGGGACGCCAGGGAAAAGAGTCACTTGAGGGGAAAAGAGCTAAAAGAGAGAGGTAATGCAGAAGAGGGAAACCAGGGAAAAGAGAGAGTCGAGGGAAAAGAATAGAAAGAGAGTTAATGCAGAAGAGCGAAACCCGGCAAAAGAGAGAGTCGATGGAACGAAGGGGAAGAGAGAGCTCAAGGAAAAGAGGGACGCCGGGGAAAAGAGTCACTTGAGGGGAAAAGAGCTAAAAGAGAGAGGTAATGCAGAAGAGGGAAACCAGGAAAAAGAGAGAGTCGAGGGGAAAAAAAAGTGAATGAGAAAAATCATGCCGAAGAGGGAAAGCAGGGAAAAGAGAGAGTCGATGGAAAAGAAGGTGGAGAAAGAGTTCATGCAGAAGAGGGAAACCAGGGAAAAGAGAGAGTCGAGGGGAAAAAAAGGGAACGAGAGAAATCATGCAGAAGAGGGAAGCCAGGGTAAAGAGAGCGTCGAGGGAAAAGAATAGAAAGAGAGAGTTAATGCAGAAGAGGGAAACCCGGGAAAAGAGAGAGTCGAGGGAAAAAAAGGGGAAGAGAGAGCTCAAGGAAAAGAGGGACGCCGGGGAAAAGAGAGAGTCGGGGGAAAAGAATAGAAAGAGAGAGTTCATGGAAAAGAGGGACGCTAGGGAAAAGAGTCACTTGAGGGGAAAAGAGCTAAAAGAGAGAGGTAATGCAGAAGAGGGAAACCAGGGAAAAGAGAGAGTCGAGGGAAAAGAAGGTGAAGAAAGAGTTCATGCAGAAGAGGGAAACCAGGAAAAAGAGAGAGTCGAGGGAAAAGAATAGAAAGAGAGAGTTAATGCAGAAGAGCGAAACCCGGGAAAAGAGAGAGTCGATGGAAACGAAGGGGAAGAGAGAGCTCAAGGAAAAGAGGGACGCCGGGGAAAAGAGCGAGTCGAGGGAAAAGAAGGGAAAGAGAGAGTTAATGCAGAAGAGGGACGCCAGGGAAAAGAGTCACTCGAGGGGAAAGGAGCTAAAAGAGACAGGTAATGCAGAAGAGGGAAACCAGGGAAAAGAGAGTGTCGAGGGAAAAGAAGGTGGAGAAACAGTTCATGCAGAAGAGGGAAACCAGGAAAAAGAGAGAGTCGAGGGAAAAGAAGGGGAAGAGAGAGTTCATGGAAAAGAGGGACGCCAGGGAAAAGAGTCACTTGAGGGGAAAAGAGCTAAAAGAGAGAGGTAATGCAGAAGAGGGAAACCAGGGAAAAGAGAGAGTCGAGGGAATAGAAGGTGAAGAAAGAGTTCATGCAGAAGAGGGAAACCCGGGAAAAGAGAGAGTCGAGGGAAAAGAATAGAAAGAGAGAGTTAATGCAGAAGAGGGAAACCAGGGAAAAGAGAGACTCGAGGGGAAAAAAAAGGGAACGAGAAAAATCATGCCGAAGAAGGAAAGCAGGGAAAAGAGAGAGTCGATGGAAAAGAAGGTGGAGAAAGAGTTCATGCAGAAGAGGGAAACCAGGGAAAAGAGAGAGTCGATGGAAACGAAGGGGAAGAGAGAGCTCAAGGAAAAGAGGGAAACCAGGGAAAAGAGAGAGTCGATGGAAAAGAAGGTGGAGAAAGAGTTCATGCAGAAGAGGGAAACCAGGGAAAAGAGAGAGTCGAGGGGAAATAAAGGGAACGAGAGAAATCATGCAGAAGAGGGAAACCAGGAAAAAGAGAGCGTCGAGGGAAAAGAATAGAAAGAGAGAGTTAATGCAGAAGAGGGAAACCCGGGAAAAGAGAGAGTCGAGGGAAAAAAAGGGGAAGAGAGAGCTCAAGGAAAAGAGGGACGCCGGGGAAAAGAGAGAGTCGGGGGAAAAGAATAGAAAGAGAGAGTTCATGGAAAAGAGGGACGCTAGGGAAAAGAGTCACTTGAGGGGAAAAGATCTAAAAGAGAGAGGTAATGCAGAAGAGGGAAACCAGGGAAAAGAGAGAGTCGAGGGAAAAGAATAGAAAGAGAGTTAATGCAGAAGAGCGAAACCCGGGAAAAGAGAGAGTCGATGGAAACGAAGGGGAAGAGAGAGCTCAAGGAAAAGAGGGACGCCGGGGAAAAGAGAGAGTCGGGGGAAAAGAATAGAAAGAGAGAGTTCATGGAAAAGAGGGACGCTAGGGAAAAGAGTCACTTGAGGGGAAAAGAGCCAAAAGAGAGAGGTAATGCAGAAGAGGGAAACCAGGGAAAAGAGAGAGTCGAGGAAAAAGAATAGAAGAGAGAGTTAATGCAGAAGAGCGAAACCCGGCAAAAGAGAGAGTCGATGGAAACGAAGGGGAAGAGAGAGCTCAAGGAAAAGAGGGACGCCGGGGAAAAGAGAGAGTCGGGGGAAAAGAAGAGAAAGAGAGAGTTCATGGAAAAGAGGGACGCCAGGGAAAAGAGTCACTCGAGGGGAAAGGAGCTAAAAGAGACAGGTAATGCAGAAGAGGGAAACCAGGGAAAAGAGAGAGTCGAGGGAAAAGAAGGTGGAGAAAAAGTTCATGCAGAAGAGGGAAACCAGGAAAAAGAGAGAGTCGAGGGAAAAGAAGGGAAAGAGAGAGTTAATGCAGAAGAGGGAAACCAGGGAAAAGAGAGAGTCGAGGGAAAAGAATGGAAAGAGAGAGTTAATGCAGAAGAGGGAAACCAGGGAAAAGAGAGAGTCGAGGGAAAAGAAGGGAAAGAGAGAGTTCATGAAAAAGAGGGAAACCAGGGAAAAGAGAGAGTCGATGGAAAAGAAGGTGGAGAAAGAGTTCATGCAGAAGAGGGAAACCAGGAAAAAGAGAGAGTCGAGGGAAAAGAAGGGGAAGAGAGAGTTCATGGAAAAGAGGGACGCCACGGAAAAGAGTCATGCGACGGGAAAAGAGCTAAAAGAGAGAGCTAATGCAGAAGAGGGAAACCAGGGAAAAGAGAGAGTCGAGGGGAAAAAAAAGGGAACGAGAAAAATCATGCCGAAGAGGGAAAGCAGGGAAAAGAGAGAGTCGATGGAAAAGAAGGTGGAGAAAGAGTTCATGCAGAAGAGGGAAACCAGGGAAAAGAGAGAGTCGAGGGGGAAAAAAAGGGAACGAGAGAAATCATGCAGAAGAGGGAAGCCAGGGAAAAGAGAGAGTCGAGGGAAAAGAAGGGAAAGAGAGAGTTAATGAAAAAGAGGGAAACCAGGGAAAAGAGAGAGTCGATGGAAAAGAAGGTGGAGAAACAGTTCATGCAGAAGAGGGAAACCAGGAAAAAGAGAGAGTCGAGGGAAAAGAAGGGGAAGAGAGAGTTCATGGAAAAGAGGGACACCAGGGAAAAGAGTCACTTGAGGGGAAAAGAGCTAAAAGAGAGAGGTAATGCAGAAGAGGGAAACCAGGGAAAAGAGAGAGTCGAGGGAAAAGAATAGAAAGAGAGTTAATGCAGAAGAGCGAAACCCGGCAAAAGAGAGAGTCGATGGAAATGAAGGGGAAGAGAGAGCTCAAGGAAAAGAGGGACGCTGGGGAAAAGAGAGAGTCGGGGGAAAAGAATAGAAAGAGAGAGTTCATGGAAAAGAGGGACGCTAGGGAAAAGAGTCACTTGAGGGGAAAAGAGCTAAAAGAGAGAGGTAATGCAGAAGAGGGAAACTAGGGAAAAGAGAGAGTCGAGGGGAAAAAAAAGGGAACGAGAAAAATCATGCCGAAGAGGGAAAGCAGGGAAAAGAGAGAGTCGATGGAAAAGAAGGTGGAGAAAGAGTTCATGCAGAAGAGGGAAACCAGGGAAAAGAGAGAGTCGAGGGGAAAAAAAAGGGAATGAGAGAAATCATGCAGAAGAGGGAAGCCAGGGTAAAGAGAGCGTCGAGGGAAAAGAATAGAAAGAGAGAGTTAATGCAGAAGAGGGAAACCCGGGAAAAGAGAGAGTCGAGGGGAAAAAAGGGGAAGAGAGAGCTCAAGGAAAAGAGGGACGCCGGGGAAAAGAGAGAGTCGGGGGAAAAGAATAGAAAGAGAGAGTTCATGGAATAGAGGGACGCTAGGGAAAAGAGTCACTTGAGGGGAAAAGAGCTAAAAGAGAGAGGTAATGCAGAAGAGGGAAACCAGGGAAAAGAGAGAGTCGAGGGAAAAGAAGGTGAAGAAAGAGTTCATGCAGAAGAGGGAAACCAGGAAAAAGAGAGAGTCGAGGGAAAAGAATAGAAAGAGAGAGTTAATGCAGAAGAGCGAAACCCGGGAAAAGAGAGAGTCGATGGAAACGAAGGGGAAGAAAGAGCTCAAGGAAAAGAGGGACGCCGGGGAAAAGAGCGAGTCGAGGGAAAAGAAGGGAAAGAGAGAGTTAATGCAGAAGAGGGACGCCAGGGAAAAGAGTCACTCGAGGGGAAAGGAGCTAAAAGAGACAGGTAATGCAGAAGAGGGAAACCAGGGAAAAGAGAGTGTCGAGGGAAAAGAAGGTGGAGAAAAAGTTCATGCAGAAGAGGGAAACCAGGGAAAAGAGAGAGTCGAGGGAAAAGAAGGGAAACAGAGAGTTCATGAAAAAGAGGGAAACCAGGGAAAAGAGAGAGTCGATGGAAAAGAAGGTGGAGAAACAGTTCATGCAGAAGAGGGAAACCAGGAAAAAGAGAGAGTCGAGGGAAAAGAAGGGGAAGAGAGAGTTCATGGAAAAGAGGGACGCCAGGGAAAAGAGTCACTTGAGGGGAAAAGAGCTAAAAGAGAGAGGTAATGCAGAAGAGGGAAACCAGGGAAAAGAGAGAGTCGAGGGAATAGAAGGTGAAGAAAGAGTTCATGCAGAAGAGGGAAACCCGGGAAAAGAGAGAGTCGAGGGAAAAGAATAGAAAGAGAGAGTTAATGCAGAAGAGCGAAACCCTGGAAAAGAGAGAGTCGAGGGAATAGAAGGTGAAGAAAGAGTTCATGCAGAAGAGGGAAACCAGGAAAAAGAGTCGAGGGAAAAGAAGGGAAACAGAGAGTTCATGAAAAAGAGGGAAACCAGGGAAAAGAGAGAGTCGATGGAAAAGAAGGTGGAGAAACAGTTCATGCAGAAGAGGGAAACCAGGAAAAAGAGAGAGTCGAGGGAAAAGAAGGGGAAGAGAGAGTTCATGGAAAAGAGGGACGCCACGGAAAAGAGTCATGCGACGGGAAAAGAGCTAAAAGAGAGAGGTAATGAAGAAGAGGGAAACTAGGGAAAAGAGAGACTCGAGGGGAAAAAAAAGGGAACGAGAAAAATCATGCCGAAGAAGGAAAGCAGGGAAAAGAGAGAGTCGATGGAAAAGAAGGTGGAGAAAGAGTTCATGCAGAAGAGGGAAACCAGGGAAAAGAGAGAGTCGAGGGGAAAAAAAGGGAACGAGAGAAATCATGCAGAAGAGGGAAGCCAGGGAAAAGAGAGAGTCGATGGAAACGAAGGGGAAGAGAGAGCTCAAGGAATAGAGGGAAACCAGGGAAAAGAGAGAGTCGATGGAAAAGAAGGTGGAGAAACAGTTCATGCAGAAGAGGGAAACCAGGAAAAAGAGAGAGTCGAGGGAAAAGAAGGGGAAGAGAGAGTTCATGGAAAAGAGGGACGCTAGGGAAAAGAGTCACTTGAGGGGAAAAGAGCTAAAAGAGAGAGGTAATGCAGAAGAGGGAAACCAGGGAAAAGAGAGAGTCGAGGGAAAAGAATAGAAAGAGAGTTAATGCAGAAGAGCGAAACCCGGCAAAAGAGAGAGTTGATGGAACGAAGGGGAAGAGAGAGCTCAAGGAAAAGAGGGACGCCGGGGAAAAGAGAGAGTCGGGGGAAAAGAATAGAAAGAGAGAGTTCATGGAAAAGAGGGACGCTAGGGAAAAGAGTCACTTGAGGGGAAAAGAGCTAAAAGAGAGAGGTAATGCAGAAGAGGGAAAGCAGGGAAAAGAGAGAGTCGATGGAAAAGAAGGTGGAGAAAGAGTTCATGCAGAAGAGGGAAACCAGGGAAAAGAGAGAGTCGAGGGGAAAAAAAGGGAACGAGAGAAATCATGCAGAAGAGGGAAGCCAGGGTAAAGAGAGCGTCGAGGGAAAAGAATAGAAAGAGAGAGTTAATGCAGAAGAGGGAAACCCGGGAAAAGAGAGAGTCGAGGGAAAAAAAGGGGAAGAGAGAGCTCAAGGAAAAGAGGGACGCCGGGGAAAAGAGAGAGTCGGGGGAAAAGAATAGAAAGAGAGAGTTCATGGAAAAGAGGGACGCTAGGGAAAAGAGTCACTTGAGGGGAAAAGAGCTAAAAGAGAGAGGTAATGCAGAAGAGGGAAACCAGGGAAAAGAGAGAGTCGAGGGAAAAGAAGGTGAAGAAAGAGTTCATGCAGAAGAGGGAAACCAGGAAAAAGAGAGAGTCGAGGGAAAAGAATAGAAAGAGAGAGTTAATGCAGAAGAGCGAAACCCGGGAAAAGAGAGAGTCGATGGAAACGAAGGGGAAGAGAGAGCTCAAGGAAAAGAGGGACGCCGGGGAAAAGAGCGAGTCGAGGGAAAAGAAGGGAA
Organism: Necrosyrtes monachus; assembly: GCA_037953605.1. NCBI lineage: Eukaryota > Metazoa > Chordata > Aves > Accipitriformes > Accipitridae > Necrosyrtes > Necrosyrtes monachus. The sequence goes on from JAZGTQ010000601.1 coordinate 55,075, forward strand.
AGAGAGAGTTAATGCAGAAGAGGGACGCCAGGGAAAAGAGTCACTCGAGGGGAAAAGAGCTAAAAGAGACAGGTAATGCAGAAGAGGGAAACCAGGGAAAAGAGAGAGTCGAGGGAATAAAAGGTGAAGAAAGAGTTCATGAAAAAGAGGGAAACCAGGGAAAAGAGAGAGTCGATGGAAAAGAAGGTGGAGAAACAGTTCATGCAGAAGAGGGAAACCAGGAAAAAGAGAGAGTCGAGGGAAAAGAAGGGGAAGAGAGAGTTCATGGAAAAGAGGGACGCCAGGGAAAAGAGTCACTTGAGGGGAAAAGAGCTAAAAGAGAGAGGTAATGCAGAAGAGGGAAACCAGGGAAAAGAGAGAGTCGAGGGAATAGAAGGTGAAGAAAGAGTTCATGCAGAAGAGGGAAACCAGGAAAAAGAGAGAGTCGAGGGAAAAGAATAGAAAGAGAGAGTTAATGCAGAAGAGCGAAACCCGGGAAAAGAGAGAGTCGATGGAAACGAAGGGGAAGAGAGAGCTCAAGGAAAAGAGGGACGCCGGGGAAAAGAGCGAGTCGAGGGAAAAGAAGGGAAAGAGAGAGTTAATGCAGAAGAGGGACGCCAGGGAAAAGAGTCACTCGAGGGGAAAAGAGCTAAAAGAGAGAGGTAATGCAGAAGAGGGAAACCAGGGAAAAGAGAGAGTCGAGGGAATAGAAGGTGAAGAAAGAGTTCATGCAGAAGAGGGAAACCAGGAAAAAGAGAGAGTCGAGGGAAAAGAAGGGAAACAGAGAGTTCATGAGAAAGAGGGAAACCAGGGAAAAGAGAGAGTCGATGGAAAAGAAGGTGGAGAAACAGTTCATGCAGAAGAGGGAAACCAGGAAAAAGAGAGAGTCGAGGGAAAAGAAGGGGAAGAGAGAGTTCATGGAAAAGAGGGACGCCAGGGAAAAGAGTCACTCGAGGGGAAAAGAGCTAAAAGAGACAGGTAATGCAGAAGAGGGAAACCAGGGAAAAAAGAGAGTCGAGGGAATAGAAGGTGAAGAAAGAGTTCATGCAGAAGAGGGAAACCAGGAAAAAGAGAGAGTCGAGGGAAAAGAAGGGAAACAGAGAGTTCATGAAAAAGAGGGAAACCAGGGAAAAGAGAGAGTCGATGGAAAAGAAGGTGGAGAAACAGTTCATGCAGAAGAGGGAAACCAGGAAAAAGAGAGAGTCGAGGGAAAAGAAGGGGAAGAGAGAGTTCATGGAAAAGAGGGACGCCACGGAAAAGAGTCATGCGACGGGAAAAGAGCTAAAAGAGAGAGTTAATGAAGAAGAGGGAAACTAGGGAAAAGAGAGTCGAGGGGAAAAAAAAGGGAACGAGAAAAATCATGCCGAAGAGGGAAAGCAGGGAAAAGAGAGAGTCGGTGGAAAAGAAGGTGGAGAAAGAGTTCATGCAGAAGAGGGAAACCAGGAAAAAGAGAGAGTCGAGGGGGAAAAAAGGGAACGAGAGAAATCATGCAGAAGAGGGAAGCCAGGGAAAAGAGAGAGTCGAGGGAAAAGAAGGAAACAGAGAGTTCATGAAAAAGAGGGAAACCAGGGAAAAGAGAGAGTCGATGGAAAAGAAGGGGAAGAGAGAGTTCATGGAAAAGAGGGACGCCAGGGAAAAGAGTCACTTGAGGGGAAAAGAGCTAAAAGAGAGAGGTAATGCAGAAGAGGGAAACCAGGGAAAAGAGAGAGTCGAGGGAAAAGAATAGAAAGAGAGTTAATGCAGAAGAGCGAAACCCGGCAAAAGAGAGAGTCGATGGAAACGAAGGGGAAGAGAGAGCTCAAGGAAAAGAGGGACGCCGGGGAAAAGAGCGAGTCGAGGGAAAAGAAGGGAAAGAGAGAGTTAATGCAGAAGAGGGACGCCAGGGAAAAGAGTCACTCGAGGGGAAAGGAGCTAAAAGAGACAGGTAATGCAGAACAGGGAAACCAGGGAAAAGAGAGAGTCGAGGGAAAAGAAGGTGGAGAAAAAGTTCATGCAGAAGAGGGAAACCAGGGAAAAGAGAGAGTCGAGGGAAAAGAATGGAAAGAGAGAGTTAATGCAGAAGAGGGAAACCAGGGAAAAGAGAGAGTCGAGGGAAAAGAAGGGAAACAGAGAGTTCATGAAAAAGAGGGAAACCAGGGAAAAGAGAGAGTCGAGGGAAAAGAATGGAAAGAGAGAGTTAATGCAGAAGAGGGAAACCAGGGAAAAGAGAGAGTCGAGGGAAAAGAAGGAAAACAGAGAGTTCATGAAAAAGAGGGAAACCAGGGAAAAGAGAGAGTCGATGGAAAAGGTGGAGAAACAGTTCATGCAGAAGAGGGAAACCAGGAAAAAGAGAGTGTCGAGGGAAAAGAAAGAGAAGAGAGAGTTCATGGAAAAGAGGGACGCCAGGGAAAAGAGTCATGCGATGGGAAAAGAGCTAAAAGAGAGAGGTAATGCAGAAGAGGGAAACCAGGGAAAAGAGAGAGACGAGGGAAAAGAAGGTGAAGAAAGAGTTCATGCAGAAGAGGGAAACCAGGAAAAAGAGAGAGTCGAGGGAAAAGAATAGAAAGAGAGAGTTAATGCAGAAGAGCGAAACCCGGGAAAAGAGAGAGTCGATGGAAAAAAAGGGGAAGAGAGAGCTCAAGGAAAAGAGGGACGCCGGGGAAAAGAGCGAGTCGAGGGAAAAGAAGGGAAAGAGAGAGTTAATGCAGAAGAGGGACGCCAGGGAAAAGAGTCACTTGAGGGGAAAAGAGCTAAAAGAGAGAGGTAATGCAGAAGAGGGAAACCAGGGAAAAGAGAGACTCGAGGGAATAGAAGGTGGAGAAAAAGTTCATGCAGAAGAGGGAAACCAGGGAAAAGAGAGAGTCGAGGGAAAAGAATGGAAAGAGAGAGTTAATGCAGAAGAGGGAAGCCAGGGAAAAGAGAGAGTCGAGGGAAAAGAAGGTGGAGAAACAGTTCATGCAGAAGAGGGAAACCAGGAAAAAGAGAGAGTCGAGGGAAAAGAAGGGGAAGAGAGAGTTCATGGAAAAGAGGGACGCCACGGAAAAGAGACATGCGACGAGAAAAGAGCTAAAAGAGAGAGGTAATGCAGAAGAGGGAAACTAGGGAAAAGAGAGAGTCGAGGGGAAAAAAAAGGGAACGAGAAAAATCATGCCGAAGAGGGAAAGCAGGGAAAAGAGAGAGTCGATGGAAAAGAAGGTGGAGAAAGAGTTCATGCAGAAGAGGGAAATCAGGGAAAAGAGAGAGTCGAGGGGAAAAAAAGGGAACGAGAGAAATCATGCAGAAGAGGGAAGCCAGGGAAAAGAGAGAGTCGAGGGAAAAGAAGGGAAACAGAGAGTTCATGAAAAAGAGGGAAACCAGGGAAAAGAGAGAGTCGATGGAAAAGAAGGTGGAGAAAGAGTTCATGCAGAAGAGGGAAACCAGGGAAAAGAGAGAGTCGAGGGGAAAAAAAGGGAACGAGAGAAATCATGCAGAAGAGGGAAGCCAGGGAAAAGAGAGAGTCGAGGGAATAGAAGGTGAAGAAAGAGTTCATGCAGAAGAGGGAAACCAGGAAAAAGAGAGAGTCGAGGGAAAAGAATAGAAAGAGAGAGTTAATGCAGAAGAGCGAAACCCGGGAAAAGAGAGAGTCGATGGAAACGAAGGGGAAGAGAGAGCTCAAGGAAAAGAGGGACGCCGGGGAAAAGAGCGAGTCGAGGGAAAAGAAGGGAAAGAGAGAGTTAATGCAGAAGAGGGACGCCAGGGAAAAGAGTCACTCGAGGGGAAAAGAGCTAAAAGAGACAGGTAATGCAGAAGAGGGAAACCAGGGAAAAGAGAGAGTCGAGGGAATAGAAGGGGAAGAAAGAGTTCATGCAGAAGAGGGAAACCAGGGAAAAGAGAGAGTCGAGGGAAAAGAAGGGAAACAGAGAGTTCATGAAAAAGAGGGAAACCAGGGAAAAGAGAGAGTCGATGGAAAAGAAGGTGGAGAAACAGTTCATGCAGAAGAGGGAAACCAGGAAAAAGAGAGAGTCGAGGGAAAAGAAGGGGAAGAGAGAGTTCATGGAAAAGAGGGACGCCAGGGAAAAGAGTCACTTGAGGGGAAAAGAGCTAAAAGAGAGAGGTAATGCAGAAGAGGGAAACCAGGGAAAAGAGAGAGTCGAGGGAATAGAAGGTGAAGAAAGAGTTCATGCAGAAGAGGGAAACCAGGAAAAAAAGAGAGAGTCGAGGGAAAAGAAGGGAAAGAGAGAGTTAATGCAGAAGAGGGACGCCAGGGAAAAGAGTCACTCGAGGGGAAAGGAGCTAAAAGAGACAGGTAATGCAGAAGAGGGAAACCAGGGAAAAGAGAGTGTCGAGGGAAAAGAAGGTGGAGAAAAAGTTCATGCAGAAGAGGGAAACCAGGGAAAAGAGAGAGTCGAGGGAAAAGAATGGAAAGAGAGAGTTAATGCAGAAGAGGGAAGCCAGGGAAAAGAGAGAGTCGAGGGAAAAGAAGGGAAACAGAGAGTTCATGAAAAAGAGGGAAACCAGGGAAAAGAGAGAGTCGATGGAAAAGAAGGTGGAGAAACAGTTCATGCAGAAGAGGGAAACCAGGAAAAAGAGAGAGTCGAGGGAAAAGAAGGGGAAGAGAGAGTTCATGGAAAAGAGGGACGCCACGGAAAAGAGTCACTTGAGGGGAAAAGAGCTAAAAGAGAGAGGTAATGCAGAAGAGGGAAACCAGGGAAAAGAGAGAGTCGAGGGAAAAGAATAGAAAGAGAGTTAATGCAGAAGAGCGAAACCCGGCAAAAGAGAGAGTCGATGGAAACGAAGGGGAAGAGAGAGCTCAAGGAAAAGAGGGACGCCGGGGAAAAGAGAGAGTCGGGGGAAAAGAATAGAAAGAGAGAGTTCATGGAAAAGAGGGACGCTAGGGAAAAGAGTCACTTGAGGGGAAAAGAGCTAAAAGAGAGAGGTAATGCAGAAGAGGGAAACTAGGGAAAAGAGAGAGTCGAGGGAAAAGAATAGAAAGAGAGTTAATGCAGAAGAGCGAAACCCGGCAAAAGAGAGAGTCGATGGAAACGAAGGGGAAGAGAGAGCTCAAGGAAAAGAGGGACGCCGGGGAAAAGAGAGAGTCGGGGGAAAAGAATAGAAAGAGAGAGTTCATGGAAAAGAGGGACGCTAGGGAAAAGAGTCACTTGAGGGGAAAAGAGCTAAAAGAGAGAGGTAATGCAGAAGAGGGAAACTAGGGAAAAGAGAGAGTCGAGGGGAAAAAAAAGGGAACGAGAAAAATCATGCAGAAGAGGGAAACCAGGGAAAAGAGAGAGTCGAGGGGAAAAAAAAGGGAACGAGAGAAATCATGCAGAAGAGGGAAGCCAGGGAAAAGAGTACGTCGAGGGAAAAGAATAGAAAGAGAGAGTTAATGCAGAAGAGGGAAACCCGGCAAAAGAGAGAGTCGAGGGAAAAAAAGGGGAAGAGAGAGCTCAAGGAAAAGAGGGACGCCGGGGAAAAGTGAGAGTCGGGGGAAAAGAATAGAGAGAGAGAGTTCATGGAAAAGAGGGACGCTAGGGAAAAGAGTCACTTGAGGGGAAAAGAGCTAAAAGAGAGAGGTAATGCAGAAGAGGGAAACCAGGGAAAAGAGAGAGTCGAGGGAATAGAAGGTGAAGAAAGAGTTCATGCAGAAGAGGGAAACCAGGAAAAAGAGAGAGTCGAGGGAAAAGAATAGAAAGAGAGAGTTAATGCAGAAGAGCGAAACCCGGGAAAAGAGAGAGTCGATGGAAATGAAGGGGAAGAGAGAGCTCAAGGAAAAGAGGGACGCCGGGGAAAAGAGCGAGTCGAGGGAAAAGAAGGGAAAGAGAGATTTAATGCAGAAGAGGGACGCCAGGGAAAAGAGTCACTCGAGGGGAAAAGAGCTAAAAGAGACAGGTAATGCAGAAGAGGGAAACCAGGGAAAAGAGAGAGTCGAGGGAATAGAAGGGGAAGAAAGAGTTCATGCAGAAGAGGGAAACCAGGGAAAAGAGAGAGTCGAGGGAAAAGAAGGGAAACAGAGAGTTCATGAAAAAGAGGGAAACCAGGGAAAAGAGAGAGTCGATGGAAAAGAAGGTGGAGAAACAGTTCATGCAGAAGAGGGAAACCAGGAAAAAGAGAGAGTCGAGGGAAAAGAAGGGGAAGAGAGAGTTCATGGAAAAGAGGGACGCCAGGGAAAAGAGTCACTTGAGGGGAAAAGAGCTAAAAGAGAGAGGTAATGCAGAAGAGGGAAACCAGGGAAAAGAGAGAGTCGAGGGAATAGAAGGTGAAGAAAGAGTTCATGCAGAAGAGGGAAACCCGGGAAAAGAGAGAGTCGAGGGGAAAAAAAAGGGAACGAGAAAAATCATGCCGAAGAAGGAAAGCAGGGAAAAGAGAGAGTCGATGGAAAAGAAGGTGGAGAAAGAGTTCATGCAGAAGAGGGAAACCAGGGAAAAGAGAGAGTCGAGGGGAAAAAAAGGGAACGAGAGAAATCATGCAGAAGAGGGAAGCCAGGGAAAAGAGAGAGTCGATGGAAACGAAGGGGAAGAGAGAGCTCAAGGAAAAGAGGGAAACCAGGGAAAAGAGAGAGTCGATGGAAAAGAAGGTGGAGAAACAGTTCATGCAGAAGAGGGAAACCAGGAAAAAGAGAGAGTCGAGGGAAAAGAAGGGGAAGAGAGAGTTCATGGAAAAGAGGGACGCTAGGGAAAAGAGTCACTTGAGGGGAAAAGAGCTAAAAGAGAGAGGTAATGCAGAAGAGGGAAACCAGGGAAAAGAGAGAGTCGAGGGAAAAGAATAGAAAGAGAGTTAATGCACAAGAGCGAAACCCGGCAAAAGAGAGAGTTGATGGAACGAAGGGGAAGAGAGAGCTCAAGGAAAAGAGGGACGCCGGGGAAAAGAGAGAGTGGGGGAAAAGAATAGAAAGAGAGAGTTCATGGAAAAGAGGGACGCTAGGGAAAAGAGTCACTTGAAGGGAAAAGAGCTAAAAGAGAGAGGTAATGCAGAAGAGGGAAAGCAGGGAAAAGAGAGAGTCGATGGAAAAGAAGGTGGAGAAAGAGTTCATGCAGAAGAGGGAAACCAGGGAAAAGAGAGAGTCGAGGGGAAAAAAAGGGAACGAGAGAAATCATGCAGAAGAGGGAAGCCAGGGTAAAGAGAGCGTCGAGGGAAAAGAATAGAAAGAGAGAGTTAATGCAGAAGAGGGAAACCCGGGAAAAGAGAGAGTCGAGGGAAAAAAAGGGGAAGAGAGAGCTCAAGGAAAAGAGGGACGCCGGGGAAAAGAGAGAGTCGGGGGAAAAGAATAGAAAGAGAGAGTTCATGGAAAAGAGGGACGCTAGGGAAAAGAGTCACTTGAGGGGAAAAGAGCTAAAAGACAGAGGTAATGCAGAAGAGGGAAACCAGGGAAAAGAGAGAGTCGAGGGAAAAGAATAGAAAGAGAGTTAATGCAGAAGAGCGAAAACCGGGAAAAGAGAGAGTCGATGGAAACGAAGGGGAAGAGAGAGCTCAAGAAAAGAGGGACGCCGGGGAAAAGAGAGAGTCGGGGGAAAAGAATAGAAAGAGAGAGTTCATGGAAAAGAGGGACGCTAGGGAAAAGAGTCACTTGAGGGGAAAAGAGCCAAAAGAGAGAGGTAATGCAGAAGAGGGAAACCAGGGAAAAGAGAGAGTCGAGGGAAAAGAATAGAAAGAGAGTTAATGCAGAAGAGCGAAACCCGGCAAAAGAGAGAGTCGATGGAACGAAGGGGAAGAGAGAGCTCAAGGAAAAGAGGGACGCCGGGGAAAAGAGAGAGTCGGGGGAAAAGAATAGAAAGAGAGAGTTCATGGAAAAGAGGGACGCTGGGGAAAAGAGTCACTCGAGGGGAAAGGAGCTAAAAGAGACAGGTAATGCAGAAGAGGGAAACCAGGGAAAAGAGAGTGTCGAGGGAAAAGAAGGTGGAGAAAAAGTTCATGCAGAAGAGGGAAACCAGGGAAAAGAGAGAGTCGAGGGAAAAGAATGGAAAGAGAGAGTTAATGCAGAAGAGGGAAACCAGGGAAAAGAGAGAGTCGAGGGAAAAGAATGGAAAGAGAGAGTTAATGCAGAAGAGGGAAACCAGGGAAAAGAGAGAGTCGAGGGAAAAGAAGGGAAACAGAGAGTTCATGAAAAAGAGGGAAACCAGGGAAAAGAGAGAGTCGATGGAAAAGAAGGTGGAGAAACAGTTCATGCAGAAGAGGGAAACCAGGAAAAAGAGAGAGTCGAGGGAAAAGAAGGGGAAGAGAGAGTTCATGGAAAAGAGGGACGCCACGGAAAAGAGTCATGCGACGGGAAAAGAGCTAAAAGAGAGAGCTAATGCAGAAGAGGGAAACTAGGGAAAAGAGAGAGTCGAGGGGAAAAAAAAGGGAACGAGAAAAATCATGTCGAAGAGGGAAAGCAGGGAAAAGAGAGAGTCGATGGAAAAGAAGGTGGAGAAAGAGTTCATGCAGAAGAGGGAAACCAGGGAAAAGAGAGAGTCGAGGGGAAAAAAAGGGAACGAGAGAAATCATGCAGAAGAGGGAAGCCAGGGAAAAGAGAGAGTCGAGGGAAAAGAAGGGAAACAGAGAGTTCATGAAAAAGAGGGAAACCAGGGAAAAGAGAGAGTCGATGGAAAAGAAGGTGGAGAAACAGTTCATGCAGAAGAGGGAAACCAGGGAAAAGAGAGAGTCGAGGGAAAAGAAGGGGAAGAGAGAGTTCATGGAAAAGAGGGACGCCAGGGAAAAGAGTCACTTGAGGGGAAAAGAGCTAAAAGAGAGAGGTAATGCAGAAGAGGGAAACCAGGGAAAAGAGAGAGTCGAGGGAAAAGAATAGAAAGAGAGTTAATGCAGAAGAGCGAAACCCGGCAAAAGAGAGAGTCGATGGAACGAAGGGGAAGAGAGAGCTCAAGGAAAAGAGGGACGCCGGGGAAAAGAGTCACTTGAGGGGAAAAGAGCTAAAAGAGAGAGGTAATGCAGAAGAGGGAAACCAGGGAAAAAGAGAGAGTCGAGGGGAAAAAAAAGTGAATGAGAAAAATCATGCCGAAGAGGGAAAGCAGGGAAAAGAGAGAGTCGATGGAAAAGAAGGTGGAGAAAGAGTTCATGCAGAAGAGGGAAACCAGGGAAAAGAGAGAGTCGAGGGGAAAAAAAGGGAACGAGAGAAATCATGCAGAAGAGGGAAGCCAGGGTAAAGAGAGCGTCGAGGGAAAAGAATAGAAAGAGAGAGTTAATGCAGAAGAGGGAAACCCGGGAAAAGAGAGAGTCGAGGGAAAAAAAGGGGAAGAGAGAGCTCAAGGAAAAGAGGGACGCCGGGGAAAAGAGAGAGTCGGGGGAAAAGAATAGGAAGAGAGAGTTCATGGAAAAGAGGGACGCTAGGGAAAAGAGTCACTTGAGGGGAAAAGAGCTAAAAGAGAGAGGTAATGCAGAAGAGGGAAACCAGGGAAAAGAGAGAGTCGAGGGAAAAGAAGGTGAAGAAAGAGTTCATGCAGAAGAGGGAAACCAGGAAAAAGAGAGAGTCGAGGGAAAAGAATAGAAAGAGAGAGTTAATGCAGAAGAGCGAAACCCGGGAAAAGAGAGAGTTGATGGAACGAAGGGGAAGAGAGAGCTCAAGGAAAAGAGGGACGCCGGG
>JAZGTQ010000285.1:0-131639 GCA_037953605.1 Necrosyrtes monachus
CTCTTCCCCACTCCCGCCGCCCACACCCTCAGCCCGTCGTCTCCCACACAACCGCGTCCACCTGCAGCTCCTCCAGCGCCACGTGAAGGCGACCAGCGTCACGCTCGATCGCCCCCCCCCCACCACCCTCCTCCTTTCAGCCCCCCCCACGCAAGTGCCCCCTCTCCTGGTGTCCCTCTTTTCCATGAACTCTCTCTTCCCCTTCTTTTCCCTCGACTCTCTCTTTTTCCTGGTTTCCCTCTTCTGCATGAACTGTTTCTCCACCTTCTTTTCCATCGACTCTCTCTTTTCCCTGGTTTCCCTCTTTTTCATGAACTCTCTGTTTCCCTTCTTTTCCCTCGACTCTCTCTTTTCCCTGGCTTCCCTCTTCTGCATGATTTCTCTCGTTCCCTTTTTTTCCCCTCGACTCTCTCTTTTCCCTGGTTTCCCTCTTCTGCATGAACTCTTTCTCCACCTTCTTTTCCATCGACTCTCTCTTTTCCCTGCTTTCCCACTTCGGCATGATTTTTCTCGTTCCCTTTTTTTTCCCCTCGACTCTCTCTTTTCCCTAGTTTCCCTCTTCTGCATTAGCTCTCTCTTTTAGCTCTTTTCCCGTCGCATGACTCTTTTCCGTGGCGTCCCTCTTTTCCATGAACTCTCTCTTCCCCTTCTTTTCCCTCGACTCTCTCTTTTTCCTGGTTTCCCTCTTCTGCATGAACTGTTTCTCCACCTTCTTTTCCATCGACTCTCTCTTTTCCCTGGTTTCCCTCTTTTCCATGAACTCTCTCTTTCTATTCTTTTCCCCCGACTCTCTCTTTTCCCCGGCGTCCCTCTTTTCCTTGAGCTCTCTCTTCCCCTTTTTTTCCCTCGACTCTCTCTTTTCCCGGGTTTCCCTCTTCTGCATTAACTCTCTTTCTATTCTTTTCCCTCGACTCTCTCTTTTCCCTGGTTTCCCTCTTCTGCATTACCTCTCTCTTTTAGCTCTTTTCCCCTCAAGTGACTCTTTTCCCTAGCGTCCCTCTTTTCCATGAACTCTCTCTTCCCCTTCTTTTCCCTCGACTGTCTCTTTTTCCTGGTTTCCCTCTTCTGCATGAACTGTTTCTCCACCTTCTTTTCCATCGACTCTCTCTTTTCCCTGGTTTCCCTCTTTTCCATGAACTCTCTCTTTCTATTCTTTTCCCCCGACTCTCTCTTTTCCCCGGCGTCCCTCTTTTCCTTGAGCTCTCTCTTCCCCTTTTTTTCCCTCGACTCTCTCTTTTCCCGGGTTTCCCTCTTCTGCATTAACTCTCTCTTTCTATTCTTTTCCCTCGACGCTCTCTTTCCCTGGCTTCCCTCTTCTGCATGAATTCTCTCGTTCCCCTTTTTTTCCCCTCGACTCTCTCTTTTCCCTGGTTTCCCTCTTCTGCATGAACTCTTTCTTCACCTTCTTTTCCCTCGACTCTCTCTTTTCCCTGCTTTCCCTCTTCTGCATTACCTCTCTCTTTTAGCTCTTTTCCCCTCAAGTGACTCTTTTCCCTAGCGTCCCTCTTTTCCATGAACTCTCTCTTTCTATTCTTTTCCCCCGACTCTCTCTTTTCCCCGGCGTCCCTCTTTTCCTTGAGCTCTCTCTTCCCCTTCGTTTCCATCGACTCTCTCTTTTGCCGGGTTTCGCTCTTCTGCATTAACTCTCTTTCTATTCTTTTCCCTCGACTCTCTCTTTTCCCTGGTTTCCCTCTTCTGCATTACCTCTCTCTTTTAGCTCTTTTCCCCTCAAGTGACTCTTTTCCCTAGCGTCCCTCTTTTCCATGAACTCTCTCTTCCCCTTCTTTTCCCTCGACTCTCTCTTTTTCCTGGTTTCCCTCTTCTGCATGAACTGTTTCTCCACCTTCTTTTCCATCGACTCTCTCTTTTCCCTGGTTTCCCTCTTGTGCATTAACTCTCTCTTTCCATTCTTTTCCCTCGACTCTCTCTTTTCCCTGGTTTCCCTCTTCTGCATTAACTCTCTCTTTCCATTCTTTTCCCTCGACTCTCTCTTTTCCCTGGTTTCCCTCTTCTGCATGAACTCTTTCTCCACCTTCTTTTCCCTCGACTCTCTCTTTTCCCTGGTTTCCCTCTTCTGCATTACCTGTCTCTTCTAGCTCTTTTCCCCTCGACTGACTCTCTTTCCCTGGCTTCCCTCTTCTGCATGAACTCTCTCTTTCCCTTCTTTTCCCCTCGACTCTCTCTTTTCCCTGGTTTCCCTCTTCTGCATGAACTCTTTCTCCACCTTCTTTTCCATCGACTCTCTCTTTTCCCTGCTTTCCCTCTTCGGCATGATTTTTCTCGTTCCCTTTTTTTTCCCCTCGACTCTCTCTTTTCCCTAGTTTCCCTCTTCTGCATTACCTCTCTCTTTTAGCTCTTTTCCCCTCAAGTGACTCTTTTCCCTAGCGTCCCTCTTTTCCATGAACTCTCTCTTTCTATTCTTTTCCCCCGACTCTCTCTTTTCCCCGGCGTCCCTCTTTTCCTTGAGCTCTCTCTTCCCCTTCGTTTCCATCGACTCTCTCTTTTGCCGGGTTTCGCTCTTCTGCATTAACTCTCTTTCTATTCTTTTCCCTCGACTCTCTCTTTTCCCTGGTTTCCCTCTTCTGCATTACCTCTCTCTTTTAGCTCTTTTCCCCTCAAGTGACTCTTTTCCCTGGTGTCCCTCTTTTCCATGAACTCTCTCTTCCCCTTCTTTTCCCTCGACTCTCTCTTTTTCCTGGTTTCCCTCTTCTGCATGAACTGTTTCTCCACCTTCTTTTCCATCGACTCTCTCTTTTCCCTGGTTTCCCTCTTTTTCATGAACTCTCTGTTTCCCTTCTTTTCCCTCGACTCTCTCTTTTCCCTGGCTTCCCTCTTCTGCATGATTTCTCTCGTTCCCTTTTTTTCCCCTCGACTCTCTCTTTTCCCTGGTTTCCCTCTTCTGCATGAACTCTTTCTCCACCTTCTTTTCCATCGACTCTCTCTTTTCCCTGCTTTCCCACTTCGGCATGATTTTTCTCGTTCCCTTTTTTTTCCCCTCGACTCTCTCTTTTCCCTAGTTTCCCTCTTCTGCATTAGCTCTCTCTTTTAGCTCTTTTCCCGTCGCATGACTCTTTTCCGTGGCGTCCCTCTTTTCCATGAACTCTCTCTTCCCCTTCTTTTCCCTCGACTCTCTCTTTTTCCTGGTTTCCCTCTTCTGCATGAACTGTTTCTCCACCTTCTTTTCCATCGACTCTCTCTTTTCCCTGGTTTCCCTCTTTTTCATGAACTCTCTGTTTCCCTTCTTTTCCCTCGACTCTCTCTTTTCCCTGGTTTCCCTCTTCTGCATTAACTCTCTCTTTCCATTCTTTTCCCTCGACTCTCTCTTTTCCCTGGTTTCCCTCTTCTGCATTAACTCTCTCTTTCCATTCTTTTCCCTCGACTCTCTCTTTTCCCTGGTTTCCCTCTTCTGCATGAACTTTTTCTCCACCTTCTTTTCCCTCGACACTCTCTTTTCCCTGGTTTCCCTCTTCTGCATTACCTGTCTCTTTTAGCTCCTTTCCCCTCGAGTGACTCTTTTCCCTGGCGTCCCTCTTCTGCATTAACTCTCTCTTTCCCTTCTTTTCCCTCGACTCGCTCTTTTCCCCGGCGTCCCTCTTTTCCTTGAGCTCTCTCTTCCCCTTCGTTTCCATCGACTCTCTCTTTTCCCGGGTTTCGCTCTTCTGCATTAACTCTCTCTTTCTATTCTTTTCCCTCGACTCTCTCTTTTTCCTGGTTTCCCTCTTCTGCATGAACTCTTTCTTCACCTTCTTTTCCCTCGACTCTCTCTTTTCCCTGGTTTCCCTCTTCTGCATTACCTCTCTCTTTTAGCTCTTTTCCCCTCAAGTGACTCTTTTCCCTAGCGTCCCTCTTTTCCATGAACTCTCTCTTTCTATTCTTTTCCCCCGACTCTCTCTTTTCCCCGGCGTCCCTCTTTTCCTTGAGCTCTCTCTTCCCCTTTTTTTCCCTCGACTCTCTCTTTTCCCGGGTTTCCCTCTTCTGCATTAACTCTCTCTTTCTATTCTTTTCCCTCGACGCTCTCTTTACCCTGGCTTCCCTCTTCTGCATGATTTCTCTCGTTCCCTTTTTTTCCCCTCGACTCTCTCTTTTCCCTGGTTTCCCTCTTCTGCATGAACTCTTTCTCCACCTTCTTTTCCATCGACTCTCTCTTTTCCCTGCTTTCCCTCTTCTGCATTACCTCTCTCTTTTAGCTCTTTTCCCCTCAAGTGACTCTTTTCCCTAGCGTCCCTCTTTTCCATGAACTCTCTCTTTCTATTCTTTTCCCCCGACTCTCTCTTTTCCCCGGCGTCCCTCTTTTCCTTGAGCTCTCTCTTCCCCTTCGTTCCATCAACTCTCTCTTTTGCCGGGTTTCGCTCTTCTGCATTAACTCTCTTTCTATTCTTTTCCCTCGACTCTCTCTTTTCCGTGGTTTCCCTCTTCTGCATTACCTCTCTCTTTTAGCTCTTTTCCCCTCAAGTGACTCTTTTCCCTAGCGTCCCTCTTTTCCATGAACTCTCTCTTCCCCTTCTTTTCCCTCGACTCTCTCTTTTTCCTGGTTTCCCTCTTCTGCATGAACTCTTTCTCCACCTTCTTTTCCATCGACTCTCTCTTTTCCCTGCTTTCCCTCTTCGGCATGATTTTTCTCGTTCCCTTTTTTTTCCCCTCGACTCTCTCTTTTCCCTAGTTTCCCTCTTCTGCATTACCTCTCTCTTTTAGCTCTTTTCCCCTCAAGTGACTCTTTTCCCTAGCGTCCCTCTTTTCCATGAACTCTCTCTTTCTATTCTTTTCCCCCGACTCTCTCTTTTCCCCGGCGTCCCTCTTTTCCTTGAGCTCTCTCTTCCCCTTCGTTTCCATCGACTCTCTCTTTTGCCGGGTTTCGCTCTTCTGCATTAACTCTCTTTCTATTCTTTTCCCTCGACTCTCTCTTTTCCCTGGTTTCCCTCTTCTGCATTACCTCTCTCTTTTAGCTCTTTTCCCCTCAAGTGACTCTTTTCCCTGGTGTCCCTCTTTTCCATGAACTCTCTCTTCCCCTTCTTTTCCCTCGACTCTCTCTTTTTCCTGGTTTCCCTCTTCTGCATGAACTGTTTCTCCACCTTCTTTTCCATCGACTCTCTCTTTTCCCTGGTTTCCCTCTTTTTCATGAACTCTCTGTTTCCCTTCTTTTCCCTCGACTCTCTCTTTTCCCTGGCTTCCCTCTTCTGCATGATTTCTCTCGTTCCCTTTTTTTCCCCTCGACTCTCTCTTTTCCCTGGTTTCCCTCTTCTGCATGAACTCTTTCTCCACCTTCTTTTCCATCGACTCTCTCTTTTCCCTGCTTTCCCACTTCGGCATGATTTTTCTCGTTCCCTTTTTTTTCCCCTCGACTCTCTCTTTTCCCTAGTTTCCCTCTTCTGCATTAGCTCTCTCTTTTAGCTCTTTTCCCGTCGCATGACTCTTTTCCGTGGCGTCCCTCTTTTCCATGAACTCTCTCTTCCCCTTCTTTTCCCTCGACTCTCTCTTTTTCCTGGTTTCCCTCTTCTGCATGAACTGTTTCTCCACCTTCTTTTCCATCGACTCTCTCTTTTCCCTGGTTTCCCTCTTTTCCATGAACTCTCTCTTTCTATTCTTTTCCCCCGACTCTCTCTTTTCCCCGGCGTCCCTCTTTTCCTTGAGCTCTCTCTTCCCCTTTTTTTCCCTCGACTCTCTCTTTTCCCGGGTTTCCCTCTTCTGCATTAACTCTCTTTCTATTCTTTTCCCTCGACTCTCTCTTTTCCCTGGTTTCCCTCTTCTGCATTACCTCTCTCTTTTAGCTCTTTTCCCCTCAAGTGACTCTTTTCCCTAGCGTCCCTCTTTTCCATGAACTCTCTCTTCCCCTTCTTTTCCCTCGACTGTCTCTTTTTCCTGGTTTCCCTCTTCTGCATGAACTGTTTCTCCACCTTCTTTTCCATCGACTCTCTCTTTTCCCTGGTTTCCCTCTTTTCCATGAACTCTCTCTTTCTATTCTTTTCCCCCGACTCTCTCTTTTCCCCGGCGTCCCTCTTTTCCTTGAGCTCTCTCTTCCCCTTTTTTTCCCTCGACTCTCTCTTTTCCCGGGTTTCCCTCTTCTGCATTAACTCTCTCTTTCTATTCTTTTCCCTCGACGCTCTCTTTACCCTGGCTTCCCTCTTCTGCATGATTTCTCTCGTTCCCTTTTTTTCCCCTCGACTCTCTCTTTTCCCTGGTTTCCCTCTTCTGCATGAACTCTTTCTCCACCTTCTTTTCCATCGACTCTCTCTTTTCCCTGCTTTCCCTCTTCTGCATTACCTCTCTCTTTTAGCTCTTTTCCCCTCAAGTGACTCTTTTCCCTAGCGTCCCTCTTTTCCATGAACTCTCTCTTTCTATTCTTTTCCCCCGACTCTCTCTTTTCCCCGGCGTCCCTCTTTTCCTTGAGCTCTCTCTTCCCCTTCGTTCCATCAACTCTCTCTTTTGCCGGGTTTCGCTCTTCTGCATTAACTCTCTTTCTATTCTTTTCCCTCGACTCTCTCTTTTCCCTGGTTTCCCTCTTCTGCATTACCTCTCTCTTTTAGCTCTTTTCCCCTCAAGTGACTCTTTTCCCTAGCGTCCCTCTTTTCCATGAACTCTCTCTTCCCCTTCTTTTCCCTCGACTCTCTCTTTTTCCTGGTTTCCCTCTTCTGCATGAACTGTTTCTCCACCTTCTTTTCCATCGACTCTCTCTTTTCCCTGGTTTCCCTCTTTTTCATGAACTCTCTGTTTCCCTTCTTTTCCCTCGACTCTCTCTTTTCCCTGGTTTCCCTCTTGTGCATTAACTCTCTCTTTCCATTCTTTTCCCTCGACTCTCTCTTTTCCCTGGTTTCCCTCTTCTGCATTAACTCTCTCTTTCCATTCTTTTCCCTCGACTCTCTCTTTTCCCTGGTTTCCCTCTTCTGCATGAACTTTTTCTCCACCTTCTTTTCCCTCGACACTCTCTTTTCCCTGGTTTCCCTCTTCTGCATTACCTGTCTCTTTTAGCTCCTTTCCCCTCGAGTGACTCTTTTCCCTGGCGTCCCTCTTCTGCATTAACTCTCTCTTTCCCTTCTTTTCCCTCGACTCGCTCTTTTCCCCGGCGTCCCTCTTTTCCTTGAGCTCTCTCTTCCCCTTCGTTTCCATCGACTCTCTCTTTTCCCGGGTTTCGCTCTTCTGCATTAACTCTCTCTTTCTATTCTTTTCCCTCGACTCTGTCTTTTTCCTGGTTTCCCTCTTCTGCATGAACTCTTTCTTCACCTTCTTTTCCCTCGACTCTCTCTTTTCCCTGGTTTCCCTCTTCTGCATTACCTCTCTCTTTTAGCTCTTTTCCCCTCAAGTGACTCTTTTCCCTAGCGTCCCTCTTTTCCATGAACTCTCTCTTTCTATTCTTTTCCCCCGACTCTCTCTTTTCCCCGGCGTCCCTCTTTTCCTTGAGCTCTCTCTTCCCCTTTTTTTCCCTCGACTCTCTCTTTTCCCGGGTTTCCCTCTTCTGCATTAACTCTCTCTTTCTATTCTTTTCCCTCGACGCTCTCTTTACCCTGGCTTCCCTCTTCTGCATGATTTCTCTCGTTCCCTTTTTTTCCCCTCGACTCTCTCTTTTCCCTGGTTTCCCTCTTCTGCATGAACTCTTTCTCCACCTTCTTTTCCATCGACTCTCTCTTTTCCCTGCTTTCCCTCTTCTGCATTACCTCTCTCTTTTAGCTCTTTTCCCCTCAAGTGACTCTTTTCCCTAGCGTCCCTCTTTTCCATGAACTCTCTCTTTCTATTCTTTTCCCCCGACTCTCTCTTTTCCCCGGCGTCCCTCTTTTCCTTGAGCTCTCTCTTCCCCTTCGTTCCATCAACTCTCTCTTTTGCCGGGTTTCGCTCTTCTGCATTAACTCTCTTTCTATTCTTTTCCCTCGACTCTCTCTTTTCCCTGGTTTCCCTCTTCTGCATTACCTCTCTCTTTTAGCTCTTTTCCCCTCAAGTGACTCTTTTCCCTAGCGTCCCTCTTTTCCATGAACTCTCTCTTCCCCTTCTTTTCCCTCGACTCTCTCTTTTTCCTGGTTTCCCTCTTCTGCATGAACTGTTTCTCCACCTTCTTTTCCATCGACTCTCTCTTTTCCATGGTTTCCCTCTTTTTCATGAACTCTCTGTTTCCCTTCTTTTCCCTCGACTCTCTCTTTTCCCTGGTTTCCCTCTTCTGCATTAACTCTCTCTTTCCATTCTTTTCCCTCGACTCTCTCTTTTCCCTGGTTTCCCTCTTCTGCATTAACTCTCTCTTTCCATTCTTTTCCCTCGACTCTCTCTTTTCCCTGGTTTCCCTCTTCTGCATGAACTTTTTCTCCACCTTCTTTTCCCTCGACACTCTCTTTTCCCTGGTTTCCCTCTTCTGCATTACCTGTCTCTTTTAGCTCCTTTCCCCTCGAGTGACTCTTTTCCCTGGCGTCCCTCTTCTGCATTAACTCTCTCTTTCCATTCTTTTCCCTCGACTCGCTCTTTTCCCCGGCGTCCCTCTTTTCCTTGAGCTCTCTCTTCCCCTTCGTTTCCATCGACTCTCTCTTTTCCCGGGTTTCGCTCTTCTGCATTAACTCTCTCTTTCTATTCTTTTCCCTCGACTCTCTCTTTTTCCTGGTTTCCCTCTTCTGCATGAACTCTTTCTTCACCTTCTTTTCCCTCGACTCTCTCTTTTCCCTGGTTTCCCTCTTCTGCATTACCTCTCTCTTTTAGCTCTTTTCCCCTCAAGTGACTCTTTTCCCTAGCGTCCCTCTTTTCCATGAACTCTCTCTTTCTATTCTTTTCCCCCGACTCTCTCTTTTCCCCGGCGTCCCTCTTTTCCTTGAGCTCTCTCTTCCCCTTTTTTTCCCTCGACTCTCTCTTTTCCCGGGTTTCCCTCTTCTGCATTAACTCTCTCTTTCTATTCTTTTCCCTCGACGCTCTCTTTACCCTGGCTTCCCTCTTCTGCATGATTTCTCTCGTTCCCTTTTTTTCCCCTCGACTCTCTCTTTTCCCTGGTTTCCCTCTTCTGCATGAACTCTTTCTCCACCTTCTTTTCCATCGACTCTCTCTTTTCCCTGCTTTCCCTCTTCTGCATTACCTCTCTCTTTTAGCTCTTTTCCCCTCAAGTGACTCTTTTCCCTAGCGTCCCTCTTTTCCATGAACTCTCTCTTTCTATTCTTTTCCCCCGACTCTCTCTTTTCCCCGGCGTCCCTCTTTTCCTTGAGCTCTCTCTTCCCCTTCGTTCCATCAACTCTCTCTTTTGCCGGGTTTCGCTCTTCTGCATTAACTCTCTTTCTATTCTTTTCCCTCGACTCTCTCTTTTCCCTGGTTTCCCTCTTCTGCATTACCTCTCTCTTTTAGCTCCTTTCCCCTCAAGTGACTCTTTTCCCTAGCGTCCCTCTTTTCCATGAACTCTCTCTTCCCCTTCTTTTCCCTCGACTCTCTCTTTTTCCTGGTTTCCCTCTTCTGCATGAACTGTTTCTCCACCTTCTTTTCCATCGACTCTCTCTTTTCCCTGGTTTCCCTCTTTTCCTTGAGCTCTCTCTTCCCCTTCGTTTCCATCGACTCTCTCTTTTCCCTGGCTTCCCTCTTCTGCATGATTTCTCTCGTTCCCTTTTTTTCCCCTCGACTCTCTCTTTTCCCTGGTTTCCCTCTTCTGCATGAACTCTTTCTCCACCTTCTTTTCCATCGACTCTCTCTTTTCCCTGCTTTCCTTCTTCGGCATGATTTTTCTCGTTCCCTTTTTTTTCCCCTCGAGTCTCTCTTTTCCCTAGTTTCCCTCTTCTTCATTACCTCTCTCTTTTAGCTCTTTTCCCGTCGCATGACTCTTTTCCGTGGCGTCCCTCTTTTCCATGAACTCTCTCTTCCCCTTCTTTTCCCTCGACTCTCTCTTTTTCCTGGTTTCCCTCTTCTGCATGAACTGTTTCTCCACCTTCTTTTCCATCGACTCTCTCTTTTCCCTGGTTTCCCTCTTTTTCATGAACTCTCTGTTTCCCTTCTTTTCCCTCGACTCTTTTTCCTGGTTTCCCTCTTCTGCATGAACTCTTTCTTCACCTTCTATTCCCTCGACTCTCTCTTTTCCCGGGTTTCGCTCTTCTGCATTAACTCTCTCTTTCTATTCTTTTCCCTCGACTCTCTCTTTTCCCGGGTTTCCCTCTTCTGCATGAACTCTTTCTTCACCTTCTATTCCCTCGACTCTCTCTTTTCCCTGGTTTCCCTCTTCTGCATTACCTCTCTCTTTTAGCTCTTTTCCCCTCAAGTGACTCTTTTCCCTGGCGTCCCTCTTTTCCATGAACTCTCTCTTCCCCTTCTTTTCCCTCGACTCTCTCTTTTTCCTGGTTTCCCTCTTCTGCATGAACTGTTTCTCCACCTTCTTTTCCATCGACTCTCTCTTTTCCCTGGTTTCCCTCTTTTTCATGAACTCTCTGTTTCCCTTCTTTTCCCTCGACTCTCTCTTTTCCCTGGTTTCCCTCTTCTGCATGAACTTTTTCTCCACCTTCTTTTCCCTCGACACTCTCTTTTCCCTGGTTTCCCTCTTCTGCATTACCTCTCTCTTTTAGCTCCTTTCCCCTCGAGTGACTCTTTTCCCTGGCGTCCCTCTTTTCCATGAACTCTCTCTTCCCCTTCTTTCCCCTCGACTCTCTCTTTTCCCTGGTTTCCCTCTTCTGCATGAACTCTTTCTCCACCTTCTTTTCCATCGACTCTCTCTTTTCCCTGCTTTCCTTCTTCGGCATGATTTTTCTCGTTCCCTTTTTTTTCCCCTCGAGTCTCTCTTTTCCCTAGTTTCCCTCTTCTTCATTACCTCTCTCTTTTAGCTCTTTTCCCGTCGCATGACTCTTTTCCGTGGCGTCCCTCTTTTCCATGAACTCTCTCTTCCCCTTCTTTTCCCTCGACTCTCTCTTTTTCCTGGTTTCCCTCTTCTGCATGAACTGTTTCTCCACCTTCTATTCCCTCGACTCTCTCTTTTCCCTGGTTTCCCTCTTCTGCATTACCTCTCTCTTTTAGCTCTTTTCCCCTCAAGTGACTCTTTTCCCTGGCGTCCCTCTTTTCCATGAACTCTCTCTTCCCCTTCTTTTCCCTCGACTCTCTCTTTTTCCTGGTTTCCCTCTTCTGCATGAACTGTTTCTCCACCTTCTTTTCCATCGACTCTCTCTTTTCCCTGGTTTCCCTCTTTTTCATGAACTCTCTGTTTCCCTTCTTTTCCCTCGACTCTCTCTTTTCCCTGGTTTCCCTCTTCTGCATGAACTTTTTCTCCACCTTCTTTTCCCTCGACACTCTCTTTTCCCTGGTTTCCCTCTTCTGCATTACCTGTCTCTTTTAGCTCCTTTCCCCTCGAGTGACTCTTTTCCCTGGCGTCCCTCTTCTGCATTAACTCTCTCTTTCCCTTCTTTTCCCTCGACTCGCTCTTTTCCCCGGCGTCCCTCTTTTCCTTGAGCTCTCTCTTCCCCTTCGTTTCCATCGACTCTCTCTTTTCCCGGGTTTCGCTCTTCTGCATTAACTCTCTCTTTCTATTCTTTTCCCTCGACTCTCTCTTTTTCCTGGTTTCCCTCTTCTGCATGAACTCTTTCTTCACCTTCTTTTCCCTCGACTCTCTCTTTTCCCTGGTTTCCCTCTTCTGCATTACCTCTCTCTTTTAGCTCTTTTCCCCTCAAGTGACTCTTTTCCCTAGCGTCCCTCTTTTCCATGAACTCTCTCTTTCTATTCTTTTCCCCCGACTCTCTCTTTTCCCCGGCGTCCCTCTTTTCCTTGAGCTCTCTCTTCCCCTTTTTTTCCCTCGACTCTCTCTTTTCCCGGGTTTCCCTCTTCTGCATTAACTCTCTCTTTCTATTCTTTTCCCTCGACGCTCTCTTTACCCTGGCTTCCCTCTTCTGCATGATTTCTCTCGTTCCCTTTTTTTTCCCCTCGACTCTCTCTTTTCCCTGGTTTCCCTCTTCTGCATGAACTCTTTCTCCACCTTCTTTTCCATCGACTCTCTCTTTTCCCTGCTTTCCCTCTTCGGCATGATTTTTCTCGTTCCCTTTTTTTTCCCCTCGACTCTCTCTTTTCCCTAGTTTCCCTCTTCTGCATTACCTCTCTCTTTTAGCTCTTTTCCCCTCAAGTGACTCTTTTCCCTAGCGTCCCTCTTTTCCATGAACTCTCTATTTCTATTCTTTTCCCTCGACTCTCTCTTTTCCCTGGCTTCCCTCTTCTGCATGATTTCTCTCGTTCCCTTTTTTTCCCCTCGACTCTCTCTTTTCCCTGGTTTCCCTCTTCTGCATGAACTCTTTCTCCACCTTCTTTTCCCCCGACTCTCTCTTTTCCCTGCTTTCCCTCTTCGGCATGATTTTTCTCGTTCCCTTTTTTTTCCCCTCGACTCTCTCTTTTCCCTAGTTTCCCTCTTCTGCATTAGCTCTCTCTTTTAGCTCTTTTCCTGTCGCATGACTCTTTTCCGTGGCGTCCCTCTTTTCCATGAACTCTCTCTTCCCCTTCTTTTCCCTCGACTCTCTCTTTTTCCTGGTTTCCCTCTTCTGCATGAACTGTTTCTCCACCTTCTTTTCCATCGACTCTCTCTTTTCCCTGGTTTCCCTCTTTTTCATGAACTCTCTGTTTCCCTTCTTTTCCCTCGACTCTCTCTTTTCCCTGGTTTCCCTCTTCTGCATGAACTTTTTCTCCACCTTCTTTTCCCTCGACACTCTCTTTTCCCTGGTTTCCCTCTTCTGCATTACCTGTCTCTTTTAGCTCCTTTCCCCTCGAGTGACTCTTTTCCCTGGCGTCCCTCTTCTGCATTAACTCTCTCTTTCCCTTCTTTTCCCTCGACTCGCTCTTTTCCCCGGCGTCCCTCTTTTCCTTGAGCTCTCTCTTCCCCTTCGTTTCCATCGACTCTCTCTTTTCCCGGGTTTCGCTCTTCTGCATTAACTCTCTCTTTCTATTCTTTTCCCTCGACTCTCTCTTTTTCCTGGTTTCCCTCTTCTGCATGAACTCTTTCTTCACCTTCTTTTCCCTCGACTCTCTCTTTTCCCTGGTTTCCCTCTTCTGCATTACCTCTCTCTTTTAGCTCTTTTCCCCTCAAGTGACTCTTTTCCCTAGCGTCCCTCTTTTCCATGAACTCTCTCTTTCTATTCTTTTCCCCCGACTCTCTCTTTTCCCCGGCGTCCCTCTTTTCCTTGAGCTCTCTCTTCCCCTTTTTTTCCCTCGACTCTCTCTTTTCCCGGGTTTCCCTCTTCTGCATTAACTCTCTCTTTCTATTCTTTTCCCTCGACGCTCTCTTTACCCTGGCTTCCCTCTTCTGCATGATTTCTCTCGTTCCCTTTTTTTTCCCCTCGACTCTCTCTTTTCCCTGGTTTCCCTCTTCTGCATGAACTCTTTCTCCACCTTCTTTTCCATCGACTCTCTCTTTTCCCTGCTTTCCCTCTTCGGCATGATTTTTCTCGTTCCCTTTTTTTTCCCCTCGACTCTCTCTTTTCCCTAGTTTCCCTCTTCTGCATTACCTCTCTCTTTTAGCTCTTTTCCCCTCAAGTGACTCTTTTCCCTAGCGTCCCTCTTTTCCATGAACTCTCTCTTTCTATTCTTTTCCCCCGACTCTCTCTTTTCCCCGGACGTCCCTCTTTTCCTTGAGCTCTCTCTTCCCCTTCGTTTCCATCGACTCTCTCTTTTGCCGGGTTTCGCTCTTCTGCATTAACTCTCTTTCTATTCTTTTCCCTCGACTCTCTCTTTTCCCTGGTTTCCCTCTTCTGCATTACCTCTCTCTTTTAGCTCTTTTCCCCTCAAGTGACTCTTTTCCCTGGCGTCCCTCTTTTCCATGAACTCTCTCTTCCCCTTCTTTTCCGTCGACTCTCTCTTTTTCCTGGTTTCCCTCTTCTGCATGAACTGTTTCTCCACCTTCTTTTCCATCGACTCTCTCTTTTCCCTGGTTTCCCTCTTTTTCATGAACTCTCTGTTTCCCTTCTTTTCCCTCGACTCTCTCTTTTCCCTGGCTTCCCTCTTCTGCATGATTTCTCTCGTTCCCTTTTTTTCCCCTCGACTCTCTCTTTTCCCTGGTTTCCCTCTTCTGCATGAACTCTTTCTCCACCTTCTTTTCCCCCGACTCTCTCTTTTCCCTGCTTTCCCTCTTCGGCATGATTTTTCTCGTTCCCTTTTTTTTCCCCTCGACTCTCTCTTTTCCCTAGTTTCCCTCTTCTGCATTAGCTCTCTCTTTTAGCTCTTTTCCTGTCGCATGACTCTTTTCCGTGGCGTCCCTCTTTTCCATGAACTCTCTCTTCCCCTTCTTTTCCCTCGACTCTCTCTTTTTCCTGGTTTCCCTCTTCTGCATGAACTGTTTCTCCACCTTCTTTTCCATCGACTCTCTCTTTTCCCTGGTTTCCCTCTTTTTCATGAACTCTCTGTTTCCCTTCTTTTCCCTCGACTCTTTTTCCTGGTTTCCCTCTTCTGCATGAACTCTTTCTTCACCTTCTATTCCCTCGACTCTCTCTTTTCCCGGGTTTCGCTCTTCTGCATTAACTCTCTCTTTCTATTCTTTTCCCTCGACTCTCTCTTTTCCCGGGTTTCCCTCTTCTGCATGAACTCTTTCTTCACCTTCTATTCCCTCGACTCTCTCTTTTCCCTGGTTTCCCTCTTCTGCATTACCTCTCTCTTTTAGCTCTTTTCCCCTCAAGTGACTCTTTTCCCTGGCGTCCCTCTTTTCCATGAACTCTCTCTTCCCCTTCTTTTCCCTCGACTCTCTCTTTTTCCTGGTTTCCCTCTTCTGCATGAACTGTTTCTCCACCTTCTTTTCCATCGACTCTCTCTTTTCCCTGGTTTCCCTCTTTTTCATGAACTCTCTGTTTCCCTTCTTTTCCCTCGACTCTCTCTTTTCCCTGGTTTCCCTCTTCTGCATGAACTTTTTCTCCACCTTCTTTTCCCTCGACTCTCTCTTTTCCCTGGTTTCCCTCTTCTGCATGAACTTTTTCTCCACCTTCTTTTCCCTCGACACTCTCTTTTCCCTGGTTTCCCTCTTCTGCATTACCTGTCTCTTTTAGCTCCTTTCCCCTCGAGTGACTCTTTTCCCTGGCGTCCCTCTTCTGCATTAACTCTCTCTTTCCCTTCTTTTCCCTCGACTCGCTCTTTTCCCCGGCGTCCCTCTTTTCCTTGAGCTCTCTCTTCCCCTTCGTTTCCATCGACTCTCTCTTTTCCCGGGTTTCGCTCTTCTGCATTAACTCTCTCTTTCTATTCTTTTCCCTCGACTCTGTCTTTTTCCTGGTTTCCCTCTTCTGCATGAACTCTTTCTTCACCTTCTTTTCCCTCGACTCTCTCTTTTCCCTGGTTTCCCTCTTCTGCATTACCTCTCTCTTTTAGCTCTTTTCCCCTCAAGTGACTCTTTTCCCTAGCGTCCCTCTTTTCCATGAACTCTCTCTTTCTATTCTTTTCCCCCGACTCTCTCTTTTCCCCGGCGTCCCTCTTTTCCTTGAGCTCTCTCTTCCCCTTTTTTTCCCTCGACTCTCTCTTTTCCCGGGTTTCCCTCTTCTGCATTAACTCTCTCTTTCTATTCTTTTCCCTCGACGCTCTCTTTACCCTGGCTTCCCTCTTCTGCATGATTTCTGTCGTTCCTTTTTTTTCCCCTCGACTCTCTCTTTTCCCTGGTTTCCCTCTTCTGCATGAACTTTTTCTCCACCTTCTTTTCCCTCGACACTCTCTTTTCCCTGGTTTCCCTCTTCTGCATTACCTGTCTCTTTTAGCTCCTTTCCCCTCGAGTGACTCTTTTCCCTGGCGTCCCTCTTCTGCATTAACTCTCTCTTTCCCTTCTTTTCCCTCGACTCGCTCTTTTCCCCGGCGTCCCTCTTTTCCTTGAGCTCTTTCTTCCCCTTCGTTTCCATCGACTCTCTCTTTTCCCGGGTTTCGCTCTTCTGCATTAACTCTCTCTTTCTATTCTTTTCCCTCGACTCTCTCTTTTTCCTGGTTTCCCTCTTCTGCATGAACTCTTTCTTCACCTTCTTTTCCCTCGACTCTCTCTTTTCCCTGGTTTCCCTCTTCTGCATTACCTCTCTCTTTTAGCTCTTTTCCCCTCAAGTGACTCTTTTCCCTAGCGTCCCTCTTTTCCATGAACTCTCTCTTTCTATTCTTTTCCCTCGACTCTCTCTTTTCCCTGGCTTCCCTCTTCTGCATGATTTCTCTCGTTCCCTTTTTTTCCCCTCGACTCTCTCTTTTCCCTGGTTTCCCTCTTCTGCATGAACTCTTTCTCCACCTTCTTTTCCCCCGACTCTCTCTTTTCCCTGCTTTCCCTCTTCGGCATGATTTTTCTCGTTCCCTTTTTTTTCCCCTCGACTCTCTCTTTTCCCTAGTTTCCCTCTTCTGCATTAGCTCTCTCTTTTAGCTCTTTTCCTGTCGCATGACTCTTTTCCGTGGCGTCCCTCTTTTCCATGAACTCTCTCTTCCCCTTCTTTTCCCTCGACTCTCTCTTTTTCCTGGTTTCCCTCTTCTGCATGAACTGTTTCTCCACCTTCTTTTCCATCGACTCTCTCTTTTCCCTGGTTTCCCTCTTTTTCATGAACTCTCTGTTTCCCTTCTTTTCCCTCGACTCTCTCTTTTCCCTGGTTTCCCTCTTCTGCATGAACTTTTTCTCCACCTTCTTTTCCCTCGACACTCTCTTTTCCCTGGTTTCCCTCTTCTGCATTACCTGTCTCTTTTAGCTCCTTTCCCCTCGAGTGACTCTTTTCCCTGGCGTCCCTCTTCTGCATTAACTCTCTCTTTCCCTTCTTTTCCCTCGACTCGCTCTTTTCCCCGGCGTCCCTCTTTTCCTTGAGCTCTCTCTTCCCCTTCGTTTCCATCGACTCTCTCTTTTCCCGGGTTTCGCTCTTCTGCATTAACTCTCTCTTTCTATTCTTTTCCCTCGACTCTCTCTTTTTCCTGGTTTCCCTCTTCTGCATGAACTCTTTCTTCACCTTCTTTTCCCTCGACTCTCTCTTTTCCCTGGTTTCCCTCTTCTGCATTACCTCTCTCTTTTAGCTCTTTTCCCCTCAAGTGACTCTTTTCCCTAGCGTCCCTCTTTTCCATGAACTCTCTCTTTCTATTCTTTTCCCCCGACTCTCTCTTTTCCCCGGCGTCCCTCTTTTCCTTGAGCTCTCTCTTCCCCTTTTTTTCCCTCGACTCTCTCTTTTCCCGGGTTTCCCTCTTCTGCATTAACTCTCTCTTTCTATTCTTTTCCCTCGACGCTCTCTTTACCCTGGCTTCCCTCTTCTGCATGATTTCTCTCGTTCCCTTTTTTTTCCCCTCGACTCTCTCTTTTCCCTGGTTTCCCTCTTCTGCATGAACTCTTTCTCCACCTTCTTTTCCATCGACTCTCTCTTTTCCCTGCTTTCCCTCTTCGGCATGATTTTTCTCGTTCCCTTTTTTTTCCCCTCGACTCTCTCTTTTCCCTAGTTTCCCTCTTCTGCATTACCTCTCTCTTTTAGCTCTTTTCCCCTCAAGTGACTCTTTTCCCTAGCGTCCCTCTTTTCCATGAACTCTCTCTTTCTATTCTTTTCCCCCGACTCTCTCTTTTCCCCGGACGTCCCTCTTTTCCTTGAGCTCTCTCTTCCCCTTCGTTTCCATCGACTCTCTCTTTTGCCGGGTTTCGCTCTTCTGCATTAACTCTCTTTCTATTCTTTTCCCTCGACTCTCTCTTTTCCCTGGTTTCCCTCTTCTGCATTACCTCTCTCTTTTAGCTCTTTTCCCCTCAAGTGACTCTTTTCCCTGGCGTCCCTCTTTTCCATGAACTCTCTCTTCCCCTTCTTTTCCGTCGACTCTCTCTTTTTCCTGGTTTCCCTCTTCTGCATGAACTGTTTCTCCACCTTCTTTTCCATCGACTCTCTCTTTTCCCTGGTTTCCCTCTTTTTCATGAACTCTCTGTTTCCCTTCTTTTCCCTCGACTCTCTCTTTTCCCTGGCTTCCCTCTTCTGCATGATTTCTCTCGTTCCCTTTTTTTCCCCTCGACTCTCTCTTTTCCCTGGTTTCCCTCTTCTGCATGAACTCTTTCTCCACCTTCTTTTCCCCCGACTCTCTCTTTTCCCTGCTTTCCCTCTTCGGCATGATTTTTCTCGTTCCCTTTTTTTTCCCCTCGACTCTCTCTTTTCCCTAGTTTCCCTCTTCTGCATTAGCTCTCTCTTTTAGCTCTTTTCCTGTCGCATGACTCTTTTCCGTGGCGTCCCTCTTTTCCATGAACTCTCTCTTCCCCTTCTTTTCCCTCGACTCTCTCTTTTTCCTGGTTTCCCTCTTCTGCATGAACTGTTTCTCCACCTTCTTTTCCATCGACTCTCTCTTTTCCCTGGTTTCCCTCTTTTTCATGAACTCTCTGTTTCCCTTCTTTTCCCTCGACTCTTTTTCCTGGTTTCCCTCTTCTGCATGAACTCTTTCTTCACCTTCTATTCCCTCGACTCTCTCTTTTCCCGGGTTTCGCTCTTCTGCATTAACTCTCTCTTTCTATTCTTTTCCCTCGACTCTCTCTTTTCCCGGGTTTCCCTCTTCTGCATGAACTCTTTCTTCACCTTCTATTCCCTCGACTCTCTCTTTTCCCTGGTTTCCCTCTTCTGCATTACCTCTCTCTTTTAGCTCTTTTCCCCTCAAGTGACTCTTTTCCCTGGCGTCCCTCTTTTCCATGAACTCTCTCTTCCCCTTCTTTTCCCTCGACTCTCTCTTTTTCCTGGTTTCCCTCTTCTGCATGAACTGTTTCTCCACCTTCTTTTCCATCGACTCTCTCTTTTCCCTGGTTTCCCTCTTTTTCATGAACTCTCTGTTTCCCTTCTTTTCCCTCGACTCTCTCTTTTCCCTGGTTTCCCTCTTCTGCATGAACTTTTTCTCCACCTTCTTTTCCCTCGACTCTCTCTTTTCCCTGGTTTCCCTCTTCTGCATGAACTTTTTCTCCACCTTCTTTTCCCTCGACACTCTCTTTTCCCTGGTTTCCCTCTTCTGCATTACCTGTCTCTTTTAGCTCCTTTCCCCTCGAGTGACTCTTTTCCCTGGCGTCCCTCTTCTGCATTAACTCTCTCTTTCCCTTCTTTTCCCTCGACTCGCTCTTTTCCCCGGCGTCCCTCTTTTCCTTGAGCTCTCTCTTCCCCTTCGTTTCCATCGACTCTCTCTTTTCCCGGGTTTCGCTCTTCTGCATTAACTCTCTCTTTCTATTCTTTTCCCTCGACTCTCTCTTTTTCCTGGTTTCCCTCTTCTGCATGAACTCTTTCTTCACCTTCTTTTCCCTCGACTCTCTCTTTTCCCTGGTTTCCCTCTTCTGCATTACCTCTCTCTTTTAGCTCTTTTCCCCTCAAGTGACTCTTTTCCCTAGCGTCCCTCTTTTCCATGAACTCTCTCTTTCTATTCTTTTCCCCCGACTCTCTCTTTTCCCCGGCGTCCCTCTTTTCCTTGAGCTCTCTCTTCCCCTTTTTTTCCCTCGACTCTCTCTTTTCCCGGGTTTCCCTCTTCTGCATTAACTCTCTCTTTCTATTCTTTTCCCTCGACGCTCTCTTTACCCTGGCTTCCCTCTTCTGCATGATTTCTGTCGTTCCTTTTTTTTCCCCTCGACTCTCTCTTTTCCCTGGTTTCCCTCTTCTGCATGAACTTTTTCTCCACCTTCTTTTCCCTCGACACTCTCTTTTCCCTGGTTTCCCTCTTCTGCATTACCTGTCTCTTTTAGCTCCTTTCCCCTCGAGTGACTCTTTTCCCTGGCGTCCCTCTTCTGCATTAACTCTCTCTTTCCCTTCTTTTCCCTCGACTCGCTCTTTTCCCCGGCGTCCCTCTTTTCCTTGAGCTCTTTCTTCCCCTTCGTTTCCATCGACTCTCTCTTTTCCCGGGTTTCGCTCTTCTGCATTAACTCTCTCTTTCTATTCTTTTCCCTCGACTCTCTCTTTTTCCTGGTTTCCCTCTTCTGCATGAACTCTTTCTTCACCTTCTTTTCCCTCGACTCTCTCTTTTCCCTGGTTTCCCTCTTCTGCATTACCTCTCTCTTTTAGCTCTTTTCCCCTCAAGTGACTCTTTTCCCTAGCGTCCCTCTTTTCCATGAACTCTCTCTCTCTATTCTTTTCCCCCGACTCTCTCTTTTCCCCGGCGTCCCTCTTTTCCTTGAGCTCTCTCTTCCCCTTTTTTTCCCTCGACTCTCTCTTTTCCCGGGTTTCCCTCTTCTGCATTAACTCTCTCTTTCTATTCTTTTCCCTCGACGCTCTCTTTACCCTGGCTTCCCTCTTCTGCATGATTTCTCTCGTTCCCTTTTTTTCCCCTCGACTCTCTCTTTTCCCTGGTTTCCCTCTTCTGCATGAACTCTTTCTCCACCTTCTTTTCCATCGACTCTCTCTTTTCCCTGCTTTCCCTCTTCAGCATGATTTTTCTCATTCACTTTTTTTTCCCCTCGACTCTCTCTTTTTCCTGGTTTCCCTCTTCTGCATTACCTCTCTCTTTTAGCTCTTTTCCCCTCAAGTGACTCTTTTCCCTGGCGTCCCTCTTTTCCATGAACACTCTCTTCCCCTTCTTTTCCCTCGACTCTCTCTTTTCCCTGGTTTCCCTCTTCTGCATGAACTGTTTCTCCACCTTCTTTTCCATCGACTCTCTCTTTTCCCTGGTTTCCCTCTTTTTCATGAACTCTCTGTTTCCCTTCTTTTCCCTCGACTCTCTCTTTTCCCTGGCTTCCCTCTTCTGCATGATTTCTCTCGTTCCCTTTTTTTCCCCTCGACTCTCTCTTTTCCCTGGTTTCCCTCTTCTGCATGAACTCTTTCTCCACCTTCTTTTCCATCGACTCTCTCTTTTCCCTGCTTTCCCTCTTTTTCATGAACTCTCTGTTTCCCTTCTTTTCCCTCGACTCTCTCTTTTTCCTGGTTTCCCTCTTCTGCATGAACTCTTTCTTCACCTTTTATTCCCTCGACTCTCTCTTTTCCCTGGTTTCCCTCTTCTGCATGAACTGTTTCTCCACCTTCTTTTCCCTCGACACTCTCTTTTCCCTGGTTTCCCTCTTCTGCATTACCTCTCTCTTTTAGCTCCTTTCCCCTCGAGTGACTCTTTTCCCTGGCGTCCCTCTTTTCCATGAACTCTCTCTTCCCCTTCTTTTCCCTCGACTCTCTCTTTTTCCTGGTTTCCCTCTTCTGCATGAACTGTTTCTCCACCTTCTTTTCCATCGACTCTCTCTTTTCCCTGGTTTCCCTCTTTTCCTTGAGCTCTCTCTTCCCCTTCGTTTCCATCGACTCTCTCTTTTCCCTGGCTTCCCTCTTCTGCATGATTTCTCTCGTTCCCTTTTTTTCCCCTCGACTCTCTCTTTTCCCTGGTTTCCCTCTTCTGCATGAACTCTTTCTCCACCTTCTTTTCCATCGACTCTCTCTTTTCCCTGCTTTCCTTCTTCGGCATGATTTTTCTCGTTCCCTTTTTTTTCCCCTCGAGTCTCTCTTTTCCCTAGTTTCCCTCTTCTTCATTACCTCTCTCTTTTAGCTCTTTTCCCGTCGCATGACTCTTTTCCGTGGCGTCCCTCTTTTCCATGAACTCTCTCTTCCCCTTCTTTTCCCTCGACTCTCTCTTTTTCCTGGTTTCCCTCTTCTGCATGAACTGTTTCTCCACCTTCTATTCCCTCGACTCTCTCTTTTCCCTGGTTTCCCTCTTCTGCATTACCTCTCTCTTTTAGCTCTTTTCCCCTCAAGTGACTCTTTTCCCTGGCGTCCCTCTTTTCCATGAACTCTCTCTTCCCCTTCTTTTCCCTCGACTCTCTCTTTTTCCTGGTTTCCCTCTTCTGCATGAACTGTTTCTCCACCTTCTTTTCCATCGACTCTCTCTTTTCCCTGGTTTCCCTCTTTTTCATGAACTCTCTGTTTCCCTTCTTTTCCCTCGACTCTCTCTTTTCCCTGGTTTCCCTCTTCTGCATGAACTTTTTCTCCACCTTCTTTTCCCTCGACACTCTCTTTTCCCTGGTTTCCCTCTTCTGCATTACCTGTCTCTTTTAGCTCCTTTCCCCTCGAGTGACTCTTTTCCCTGGCGTCCCTCTTCTGCATTAACTCTCTCTTTCCCTTCTTTTCCCTCGACTCGCTCTTTTCCCCGGCGTCCCTCTTTTCCTTGAGCTCTCTCTTCCCCTTCGTTTCCATCGACTCTCTCTTTTCCCGGGTTTCGCTCTTCTGCATTAACTCTCTCTTTCTATTCTTTTCCCTCGACTCTCTCTTTTTCCTGGTTTCCCTCTTCTGCATGAACTCTTTCTTCACCTTCTTTTCCCTCGACTCTCTCTTTTCCCTGGTTTCCCTCTTCTGCATTACCTCTCTCTTTTAGCTCTTTTCCCCTCAAGTGACTCTTTTCCCTAGCGTCCCTCTTTTCCATGAACTCTCTCTTTCTATTCTTTTCCCCCGACTCTCTCTTTTCCCCGGCGTCCCTCTTTTCCTTGAGCTCTCTCTTCCCCTTTTTTTCCCTCGACTCTCTCTTTTCCCGGGTTTCCCTCTTCTGCATTAACTCTCTCTTTCTATTCTTTTCCCTCGACGCTCTCTTTACCCTGGCTTCCCTCTTCTGCATGATTTCTCTCGTTCCCTTTTTTTCCCCTCGACTCTCTCTTTTCCCTGGTTTCCCTCTTCTGCATGAACTCTTTCTCCACCTTCTTTTCCATCGACTCTCTCTTTTCCCTGCTTTCCCTCTTCAGCATGATTTTTCTCATTCACTTTTTTTTCCCCTCGACTCTCTCTTTTTCCTGGTTTCCCTCTTCTGCATTACCTCTCTCTTTTAGCTCTTTTCCCCTCAAGTGACTCTTTTCCCCGGCGTCCCTCTTTTCCTTGAGCTCTCTCTTCCCCTTCGTTCCATCGACTCTCTCTTTTGCCGGGTTTCGCTCTTCTGCATTAACTCTCTTTCTATTCTTTTCCCTCGACTCTCTCTTTTCCCTGGTTTCCCTCTTCTGCATTACCTCTCTCTTTTAGCTCTTTTCCCCTCAAGTGACTCTTTTCCCTGGCGTCCCTCTTTTCCATGAACTCTCTCTTCCCCTTCTTTTCCCTCGACTCTCTCTTTTTCCTGGTTTCCCTCTTCTGCATGAACTCTTTCTCCACCTTCTTTTCCATCGACTCTCTCTTTTCCCTGCTTTCCCTCTTCGGCATGATTTTTCTCGTTCCCTTTTTTTTCCCCTCGACTCTCTCTTTTCCCTAGTTTCCCTCTTCTGCATTACCTCTCTCTTTTAGCTCTTTTCCCCTCAAGTGACTCTTTTCCCTAGCGTCCCTCTTTTCCATGAACTCTCTCTTTCTATTCTTTTCCCCCGACTCTCTCTTTTCCCCGGCGTCCCTCTTTTCCTTGAGCTCTCTCTTCCCCTTCGTTTCCATCGACTCTCTCTTTTGCCCGGTTTCGCTCTTCTGCATTAACTCTCTTTCTATTCTTTTCCCTCGACTCTCTCTTTTCCCTGGTTTCCCTCTTCTGCATTACCTCTCTCTTTTAGCTCTTTTCCCCTCAAGTGACTCTTTTCCCTGGCGTCCCTCTTTTCCATGAACTCTCTCTTCCCCTTCTTTTCCCTCGACTCTCTCTTTTTCCTGGTTTCCCTCTTCTGCATGAACTGTTTCTCCACCTTCTTTTCCATCGACTCTCTCTTTTCCCTGGTTTCCCTCTTTTTCATGAACTCTCTGTTTCCCTTCTTTTCCCTCGACTCTCTCTTTTCCCTGGTTTCCCTCTTCTGCATGAACTTTTTCTCCACCTTCTTTTCCCTCGACACTCTCTTTTCCCTGGTTTCCCTCTTCTGCATTACCTGTCTCTTTTAGCTCCTTTCCCCTCGAGTGACTCTTTTCCCTGGCGTCCCTCTTCTGCATTAACTCTCTCTTTCCCTTCTTTTCCCTCGACTCGCTCTTTTCCCCGGCGTCCCTCTTTTCCTTGAGCTCTCTCTTCCCCTTCGTTTCCATCGACTCTCTCTTTTCCCGGGTTTCGCTCTTCTGCATTAACTCTCTCTTTCTATTCTTTTCCCTCGACTCTCTCTTTTTCCTGGTTTCCCTCTTCTGCATGAACTCTTTCTTCACCTTCTTTTCCCTCGACTCTCTCTTTTCCCTGGTTTCCCTCTTCTGCATTACCTCTCTCTTTTAGCTCTTTTCCCCTCAAGTGACTCTTTTCCCTAGCGTCCCTCTTTTCCATGAACTCTCTCTTTCTATTCTTTTCCCCCGACTCTCTCTTTTCCCCGGCGTCCCTCTTTTCCTTGAGCTCTCTCTTCCCCTTTTTTTCCCTCGACTCTCTCTTTTCCCGGGTTTCCCTCTTCTGCATTAACTCTCTCTTTCTATTCTTTTCCCTCGACGCTCTCTTTACCCTGGCTTCCCTCTTCTGCATGATTTCTCTCGTTCCCTTTTTTTCCCCTCGACTCTCTCTTTTCCCTGGTTTCCCTCTTCTGCATGAACTCTTTCTCCACCTTCTTTTCCATCGACTCTCTCTTTTCCCTGCTTTCCCTCTTCAGCATGATTTTTCTCATTCACTTTTTTTTCCCCTCGACTCTCTCTTTTTCCTGGTTTCCCTCTTCTGCATTACCTCTCTCTTTTAGCTCTTTTCCCCTCAAGTGACTCTTTTCCCCGGCGTCCCTCTTTTCCTTGAGCTCTCTCTTCCCCTTCGTTCCATCGACTCTCTCTTTTGCCGGGTTTCGCTCTTCTGCATTAACTCTCTTTCTATTCTTTTCCCTCGACTCTCTCTTTTCCCTGGTTTCCCTCTTCTGCATTACCTCTCTCTTTTAGCTCTTTTCCCCTCAAGTGACTCTTTTCCCTGGCGTCCCTCTTTTCCATGAACTCTCTCTTCCCCTTCTTTTCCCTCGACTCTCTCTTTTTCCTGGTTTCCCTCTTCTGCATGAACTCTTTCTCCACCTTCTTTTCCATCGACTCTCTCTTTTCCCTGCTTTCCCTCTTCGGCATGATTTTTCTCGTTCCCTTTTTTTTCCCCTCGACTCTCTCTTTTCCCTAGTTTCCCTCTTCTGCATTACCTCTCTCTTTTAGCTCTTTTCCCCTCAAGTGACTCTTTTCCCTAGCGTCCCTCTTTTCCATGAACTCTCTCTTTCTATTCTTTTCCCCCGACTCTCTCTTTTCCCCGGCGTCCCTCTTTTCCTTGAGCTCTCTCTTCCCCTTCGTTTCCATCGACTCTCTCTTTTGCCCGGTTTCGCTCTTCTGCATTAACTCTCTTTCTATTCTTTTCCCTCGACTCTCTCTTTTCCCTGGTTTCCCTCTTCTGCATTACCTCTCTCTTTTAGCTCTTTTCCCCTCAAGTGACTCTTTTCCCTGGCGTCCCTCTTTTCCATGAACTCTCTCTTCCCCTTCTTTTCCCTCGACTCTCTCTTTTTCCTGGTTTCCCTCTTCTGCATGAACTGTTTCTCCACCTTCTTTTCCATCGACTCTCTCTTTTCCCTGGTTTCCCTCTTTTTCATGAACTCTCTGTTTCCCTTCTTTTCCCTCGACTCTCTCTTTTCCCTGGCTTCCCTCTTCTGCATGATTTCTCTCGTTCCCTTTTTTTCCCCTCGACTCTCTCTTTTCCCTGGTTTCCCTCTTCTGCATTAGCTCTCTCTTTTAGCTCTTTTCCCGTCGCATGACTCTTTTCCGTGGCGTCCCTCTTTTCCATGAACACTCTCTTCCCCTTCTTTTCCCTCGACTCTCTCTTTTTCCTGGTTTCCCTCTTCTGCATGAACTTTTTCTCCACCTTCTTTTCCCTCGACACTCTGTTTTCCCTGGTTTCCCTCTTCTGCATTACCTGTCTCTTTTAGCTCCTTTCCCCTCGAGTGACTCTTTTCCCTGGCGTCCCTCTTCTGCATTAACTCTCTCTTTCCCTTCTTTTCCCTCGACTCTCTCTTTTTTTCCTGGTTTCCCTCTTCTGCATGAACTCTTTCTTCACCTTCTATTCCCTCGACTCTCTCTTTTCCCTGGTTTCCCTCTTCTGCATTACCTCTCTCTTTTAGCTCTTTTCCCCTCAAGTGACTCTTTTCCCTGGCGTCCCTCTTTTCCATGAACTCTCTCTTACCCTTCTTTTCCCTCGACTCTCTCTTTTTCCTGGTTTCCCTCTTCTGCATGAACTGTTTCTCCACCTTCTTTTCCATCGACTCTCTCTTTTCCCTGGTTTCCCTCTTTTTCATGAACTCTCTGTTTCCCTTCTTTTCCCTCGACTCTCTCTTTTCCCTGGTTTCCCTCTTCTGCATGAACTCTTTCTTCACCTTCTATTCCCTCGACTCTCTCTTTTCCCTGGTTTCCCTCTTCTGCATTACCTGTCTCTTTTAGCTCTTTTCCCCTCGAGTGACTCTTTTCCCTGGCGTCCCTCTTCTGCATTAACTCTCTCTTTCCCTTCTTTTCCCTCGACTCGCTCTTTTCCCCGGCGTCCCTCTTTTCCTTGAGCTCTCTCTTCCCCTTCATTTCCATCGACTCTCTCTTTTCCCGGGTTTCGCTCTTCTGCATTAACTCTCTCTTTCTATTCTTTTCCCTCGACTCTCTCTTTTTCCTGGTTTCCCTCTTCTGCATGAACTCTTTCTTCACCTTCTATTCCCTCGACTCTCTCTTTTCCCTGGTTTCCCTCTTCTGCATTACCTCTCTCTTTTAGCTCTTTTCCCCTCAAGTGACTCTTTTCCCTAGAGTCCCTCTTTTCCATGAACTCTCTCTCTCTATTCTTTTCCCCCGACTCTCTCTTTTCCCCGGCGTCCCTCTTTTCCTTGAGCTCTCTCTTCCCCTTCGTTTCCATCGACTCTCTCTTTTCCCTGGTTTCCCTCTTCTGCATTACCTCTCTCTTTTAGCTCTTTTCCCCTCAAGTGACTCTTTTCCCTGGCGTCCCTCTTTTCCATGAACTCTCTCTTCCCCTTCTTTTCCCTCGACTCTCTCTTTTTCCTGGTTTCCCTCTTCTGCATGAACTGTTTCTCCACCTTCTTTTCCATCGACTCTCTCTTTTCCCTGGTTTCCCTCTTTTTCATGAACTCTCTGTTTCCCTTCTTTTCCCTCGACTCTCTCTTTTCCCTGGTTTCCCTCTTCTGCATGAACTCTTTCTCCACCTTCTTTTCCATCGACTCTCTCTTTTCCCTGCTTTCCCACTTCGGCATGATTTTTCTCGTTCCCTTTTTTTTCCCCTCGACTCTCTCTTTTCCCTAGTTTCCCTCTTCTGCATTACCTCTCTCTTTTAGCTCTTTTCCCGTCGCATGACTCTTTTCCGTGGCGTCCCTCTTTTCCATGAACTCTCTCTTCCCCTTCTTTTCCCTCGACTCTCTCTTTTTCCTGGTTTCCCTCTTCTGCATGAACTGTTTCTCCACCTTCTTTTCCATCGACTCTCTGTTTTCCCTGGTTTCCCTCTTTTTCATGAACTCTCTGTTTCCCTTCTTTTCCCTCGACTCTCTCTTTTCCCTGGTTTCCCTCTTCTGCATTAACTCTCTCTTTCCATTCTTTTCCCTCGACTCTCTCTTTTCCCTGGTTTCCCTCTTCTGCATTAACTCTCTCTTTCCATTCTTTTCCCTCGACTCTCTCTTTTCCCTGGTTTCCCTCTTCTGCATGAACTTTTTCTCCACCTTCTTTTCCCTCGACACTCTCTTTTCCCTGGTTTCCCTCTTCTGCATTACCTGTCTCTTTTAGCTCCTTTCCCCTCGAGTGACTCTTTTCCCTGGCGTCCCTCTTCTGCATTAACTCTCTCTTTCCCTTCTTTTCCCTCGACTCGCTCTTTTCCCCGGCGTCCCTCTTTTCCTTGAGCTCTCTCTTCCCCTTCGTTTCCATCGACTCTCTCTTTTCCCGGGTTTCGCTCTTCTGCATTAACTCTCTCTTTCTATTCTTTTCCCTCGACTCTCTCTTTTTCCTGGTTTCCCTCTTCTGCATGAACTCTTTCTTCACCTTCTTTTCCCTCGACTCTCTCTTTTCCCTGGTTTCCCTCTTCTGCATTACCTCTCTCTTTTAGCTCTTTTCCCCTCAAGTGACTCTTTTCCCTAGCGTCCCTCTTTTCCATGAACTCTCTCTTTCTATTCTTTTCCCCCGACTCTCTCTTTTCCCCGGCGTCCCTCTTTTCCTTGAGCTCTCTCTTCCCCTTTTTTTCCCTCGACTCTCTCTTTTCCCGGGTTTCCCTCTTCTGCATTAACTCTCTCTTTCTATTCTTTTCCCTCGACGCTCTCTTTACCCTGGCTTCCCTCTTCTGCATGATTTCTCTCGTTCCCTTTTTTTCCCCTCGACTCTCTCTTTTCCCTGGTTTCCCTCTTCTGCATGAACTCTTTCTCCACCTTCTTTTCCATCGACTCTCTCTTTTCCCTGCTTTCCCTCTTCTGCATTACCTCTCTCTTTTAGCTCTTTTCCCCTCAAGTGACTCTTTTCCCTAGCGTCCCTCTTTTCCATGAACTCTCTCTTTCTATTCTTTTCCCCCGACTCTCTCTTTTCCCCGGCGTCCCTCTTTTCCTTGAGCTCTCTCTTCCCCTTCGTTCCATCAACTCTCTCTTTTGCCGGGTTTCGCTCTTCTGCATTAACTCTCTTTCTATTCTTTTCCCTCGACTCTCTCTTTTCCCTGGTTTCCCTCTTCTGCATTACCTCTCTCTTTTAGCTCTTTTCCCCTCAAGTGACTCTTTTCCCTAGCGTCCCTCTTTTCCATGAACTCTCTCTTCCCCTTCTTTTCCCTCGACTCTCTCTTTTTCCTGGTTTCCCTCTTCTGCATGAATTGTTTCTCCACCTTCTTTTCCATCGACTCTCTCTTTTCCCTGGTTTCCCTCTTTTCCTTGAGCTCTCTCTTCCCCTTCGTTTCCATCGACTCTCTCTTTTCCCTGGCTTCCCTCTTCTGCATGATTTCTCTCGTTCCCTTTTTTTCCCCTCGACTCTCTCTTTTCCCTGGTTTCCCTCTTCTGCATGAACTCTTTCTCCACCTTCTTTTCCATCGACTCTCTCTTTTCCCTGCTTTCCTTCTTCGGCATGATTTTTCTCGTTCCCTTTTTTTTCCCCTCGAGTCTCTCTTTTCCCTAGTTTCCCTCTTCTTCATTACCTCTCTCTTTTAGCTCTTTTCCCGTCGCATGACTCTTTTCCGTGGCGTCCCTCTTTTCCATGAACTCTCTCTTCCCCTTCTTTTCCCTCGACTCTCTCTTTTTCCTGATTTCCCTCTTCTGCATGAACTGTTTCTCCACCTTCTTTTCCATCGACTCTCTCTTTTCCCTGGTTTCCCTCTTTTTCATGAACTCTCTGTTTCCCTTCTTTTCCCTCGACTCTTTTTCCTGGTTTCCCTCTTCTGCATGAACTCTCTCTTTCCCTTCTTTTTCCTCGACTCTCTCTTTTCCCTGGTTTCCCTCTTCTGCATGAACTCTTTCTCCACCTTCTATTCCCTCGACTCTCTCTTTTCCCTGGTTTCCCTCTTCTGCATTACCTCTCTCTTTTAGCTCTTTTCCCCTCAATTGACTCTTTTCCCTGGCGTCCCTCTTTTCCATGAACTCTCTCTTCCCCGTCTTTTCCCTCGACTCTCTCTTTTTCCTGGTTTCCCTCTTCTGCATGAACTGTTTCTCCACCTTCTTTTCCATCGACTCTCTCTTTTCCCTGGTTTCCCTCTTTTTCATGAACTCTCTGTTTCCCTTCTTTTCCCTCGACTCTCTCTTTTCCCTGGTTTCCCTCTTCTGCATGAACTCTTTCTTCACCTTCTATTCCCTCGACTCTCTCTTTTCCCTGGTTTCCCTCTTCTGCATTACCTGTCTCTTTTAGCTCTTTTCCCCTCGAGTGACTCTTTTCCCTGGCGTCCCTCTTCTGCATTAACTCTCTCTTTCCCTTCTTTTCCCTCGACTCGCTCTTTTCCCCGGCGTCCCTCTTTTCCTTGAGCTCTCTCTTCCCCTTCATTTCCATCGACTCTCTCTTTTCCCGGGTTTCACTCTTCTGCATTAACTCTCTCTTTCTATTCTTTTCCCCCGACTCTCTCTTTTTCCTGGTTTCCCTCTTCTGCATGAACTCTTTCTTCACCTTCTATTCCCTCGACTCTCTCTTTTCCCTGGTTTCCCTCTTCTGCATTACCTCTCTCTTTTAGCTCTTTTCCCCTCAAGTGACTCTTTTCCCTAGCGTCCCTCCTTTCCATGAACTCTCTCTCTCTATTCTTTTCCCCCGACTCTCTCTTTTCCCCGGCGTCCCTCTTTTCCTTGAGCTCTCTCTTCCCCTTTTTTTCCCTCGACTCTCTCTTTTCCCGGGTTTCCCTCTTCTGCATTAACTCTGTCTTTCTATTCTTTTCCCTCGACGCTCTCATTTCCCTGGCTTCCCTCTTCTGCATGATTTCTCTCGTTCCCTTTTTTTTCCCCTCGACTCTCTCTTTTCCCTGGTTTCCCTCTTCTGCATGAACTCTTTCTCCACCTTCTTTTCCATCGACTCTCTCTTTTCCCTGCTTTCCCTCTTCGGCATGATTTTTCTCGTTCCCTTTTTTTTCCCCTCGACTCTCTCTTTTCCCTAGTTTCCCTCTTCTGCATTACCTCTCTCTTTTAGCTCTTTTCCCCTCAAGTGACTCTTTTCCCTAGCGTCCCTCTTTTCCATGAACTCTCTCTTTCTATTCTTTTCCCCCGACTCTCTCTTTTCCCCGGCGTCCCTCTTTTCCTTGAGCTCTCTCTTCCCCTTCGTTTCCATCGACTCTCTCTTTTGCCGGGTTTCGCTCTTCTGCATTAACTCTCTTTCTATTCTTTTCCCTCGACTCTCTCTTTTCCCTGGTTTCCCTCTTCTGCATTACCTCTCTCTTTTAGCTCTTTTCCCCTCAAGTGACTCTTTTCCCTAGCGTCCCTCTTTTCCATGAACTCTCTCTTTCTATTCTTTTCCCCCGACTCTCTCTTTTCCCCGGCGTCCCTCTTTTCCTTGAGCTCTCTCTTCCCCTTCGTTTCCATCGACTCTCTCTTTTCCCTGGTTTCCCTCTTCTGCATTACCTCTCTCTTTTAGCTCTTTTCCCCTCAAGTGACTCTTTTCCCTGGCGTCCCTCTTTTCCATGAACACTCTCTTCCCCTTCTTTTCCCTCGACTCTCTCTTTTTCCTGGTTTCCCTCTTCTGCATGAACTGTTTCTCCACCTTCTTTTCCATCGACTCTCTCTTTTCCCTGGTTTCCCTCTTTTTCATGAACTCTCTGTTTCCCTTCTTTTCCCTCGACTCTCTCTTTTCCCTGGTTTCCCTCTTCTGCATGAACTGTTTCTCCACCTTCTTTTCCATCGACTCTCTCTTTTCCCTGCTTTCCCACTTCGGCATGATTTTTCTCGTTCCCTTTTTTTTCCCCTCGACTCTCTCTTTTCCCTAGTTTCCCTCTTCTGCATTACCTCTCTCTTTTAGCTCTTTTCCCGTCGCATGACTCTTTTCCGTGGCGTCCCTCTTTTCCATGAACTCTCTCTTCCCCTTCTTTTCCCTCGACTCTCTCTTTTTCCTGGTTTCCCTCTTCTGCATGAACTGTTTCTCCACCTTCTTTTCCATCGACTCTCTGTTTTCCCTGGTTTCCCTCTTTTTCATGAACTCTCTGTTTCCCTTCTTTTCCCTCGACTCTCTCTTTTCCCTGGTTTCCCTCTTCTGCATTAACTCTCTCTTTCCATTCTTTTCC
This sequence comes from Necrosyrtes monachus, assembly GCA_037953605.1. NCBI lineage: Eukaryota > Metazoa > Chordata > Aves > Accipitriformes > Accipitridae > Necrosyrtes > Necrosyrtes monachus. The sequence goes on from JAZGTQ010000285.1 coordinate 31,327, forward strand.
CTCGACTCTCTCTTTTCCCTGGTTTCCCTCTTCTGCATTAACTCTCTCTTTCCATTCTTTTCCCTCGACTCTCTCTTTTCCCTGGTTTCCCTCTTCTGCATGAACTTTTTCTCCACCTTCTTTTCCCTCGACACTCTCTTTTCCCTGGTTTCCCTCTTCTGCATTACCTGTCTCTTTTAGCTCCTTTCCCCTCGAGTGACTCTTTTCCCTGGCGTCCCTCTTCTGCATTAACTCTCTCTTTCCCTTCTTTTCCCCGGCGTCCCTCTTTTCCTTGAGCTCTCTCTTCCCCTTCGTTTCCATCGACTCTCTCTTTTCCCGGGTTTCGCTCTTCTGCATTAACTCTCTCTTTCTATTCTTTTCCCTCGACTCTGTCTTTTTCCTGGTTTCCCTCTTCTGCATGAACTCTTTCTTCACCTTCTTTTCCCTCGACTCTCTCTTTTCCCTGGTTTCCCTCTTCTGCATTACCTCTCTCTTTTAGCTCTTTTCCCCTCAAGTGACTCTTTTCCCTAGCGTCCCTCTTTTCCATGAACTCTCTCTTTCTATTCTTTTCCCCCGACTCTCTCTTTTCCCCGGCGTCCCTCTTTTCCTTGAGCTCTCTCTTCCCCTTTTTTTCCCTCGACTCTCTCTTTTCCCGGGTTTCCCTCTTCTGCATTAACTCTCTCTTTCTATTCTTTTCCCTCGACGCTCTCTTTACCCTGGCTTCCCTCTTCTGCATGATTTCTCTCGTTCCCTTTTTTTCCCCTCGACTCTCTCTTTTCCCTGGTTTCCCTCTTCTGCATGAACTCTTTCTCCACCTTCTTTTCCATCGACTCTCTCTTTTCCCTGCTTTCCCTCTTCTGCATTACCTCTCTCTTTTAGCTCTTTTCCCCTCAAGTGACTCTTTTCCCTAGCGTCCCTCTTTTCCATGAACTCTCTCTTTCTATTCTTTTCCCCCGACTCTCTCTTTTCCCCGGCGTCCCTCTTTTCCTTGAGCTCTCTCTTCCCCTTCGTTCCATCAACTCTCTCTTTTGCCGGGTTTCGCTCTTCTGCATTAACTCTCTTTCTATTCTTTTCCCTCGACTCTCTCTTTTCCCTGGTTTCCCTCTTCTGCATTACCTCTCTCTTTTAGCTCTTTTCCCCTCAAGTGACTTTTTTCCCTAGCGTCCCTCTTTTCCATGAACTCTCTCTTCCCCTTCTTTTCCCTCGACTCTCTCTTTTTCCTGGTTTCCCTCTTCTGCATGAATTGTTTCTCCACCTTCTTTTCCATCGACTCTCTCTTTTCCCTGGTTTCCCTCTTTTCCTTGAGCTCTCTCTTCCCCTTCGTTTCCATCGACTCTCTCTTTTCCCTGGCTTCCCTCTTCTGCATGATTTCTCTCGTTCCCTTTTTTTCCCCTCGACTCTCTCTTTTCCCTGGTTTCCCTCTTCTGCATGAACTCTTTCTCCACCTTCTTTTCCATCGACTCTCTCTTTTCCCTGCTTTCCTTCTTCGGCATGATTTTTCTCGTTCCCTTTTTTTTCCCCTCGAGTCTCTCTTTTCCCTAGTTTCCCTCTTCTTCATTACCTCTCTCTTTTAGCTCTTTTCCCGTCACATGACTCTTTTCCGTGGCGTCCCTCTTTTCCATGAACTCTCTCTTCCCCTTCTTTTCCCTCGACTCTCTCTTTTTCCTGGTTTCCCTCTTCTGCATGAACTGTTTCTCCACCTTCTTTTCCATCGACTCTCTCTTTTCCCTGGTTTCCCTCTTTTTCATGAACTCTCTGTTTCCCTTCTTTTCCCTCGACTCTCTCTTTTCCCTGGTTTCCCTCTTCTGCATGAACTGTTTCTCCACCTTCTTTTCCATCGACTCTCTCTTTTCCCTGCTTTCCCACTTCGGCATGATTTCTCTCGTTCCCTTTTTTTCCCCTCGACTCTCTCTTTTCCCTGGTTTCCCTCTTCTGCATGAACTCTTTCTCCACCTTCTTTTCCATCGACTCTCTCTTTTCCCTGCTTTCCCACTTCGGCATGATTTTTCTCGTTCCCTTTTTTTTCCCCTCGACTCTCTCTTTTCCCTAGTTTCCCTCTTCTGCATTAGCTCTCTCTTTTAGCTCTTTTCCCGTCGCATGACTCTTTTCCGTGGCGTCCCTCTTTTCCATGAACTCTCTCTTCCCCTTCTTTTCCCTCGACTCTCTCTTTTTCCTGGTTTCCCTCTTCTGCATGAACTGTTTCTCCACCTTCTTTTCCATCGACTCTCTCTTTTCCCTGGTTTCCCTCTTTTTCATGAACTCTCTGTTTCCCTTCTTTTCCCTCGACTCTCTCTTTTCCCTGGTTTCCCTCTTCTGCATTAACTCTCTCTTTCCATTCTTTTCCCTCGACTCTCTCTTTTCCCTGGTTTCCCTCTTCTGCATTAACTCTCTCTTTCCATTCTTTTCCCTCGACTCTCTCTTTTCCCTGGTTTCCCTCTTCTGCATGAACTTTTTCTCCACCTTCTTTTCCCTCGACACTCTCTTTTCCCTGGTTTCCCTCTTCTGCATTACCTGTCTCTTTTAGCTCCTTTCCCCTCGAGTGACTCTTTTCCCTGGCGTCCCTCTTCTGCATTAACTCTCTCTTTCCCTTCTTTTCCCTCGACTCGCTCTTTTCCCCGGCGTCCCTCTTTTCCTTGAGCTCTCTCTTCCCCTTCGTTTCCATCGACTCTCTCTTTTCCCGGGTTTCGCTCTTCTGCATTAACTCTCTCTTTCTATTCTTTTCCCTCGACTCTCTCTTTTTCCTGGTTTCCCTCTTCTGCATGAACTCTTTCTTCACCTTCTTTTCCCTCGACTCTCTCTTTTCCCTGGTTTCCCTCTTCTGCATTACCTCTCTCTTTTAGCTCTTTTCCCCTCAAGTGACTCTTTTCCCTAGCGTCCCTCTTTTCCATGAACTCTCTCTTTCTATTCTTTTCCCCCGACTCTCTCTTTTCCCCGGCGTCCCTCTTTTCCTTGAGCTCTCTCTTCCCCTTTTTTTCCCTCGACTCTCTCTTTTCCCGGGTTTCCCTCTTCTGCATTAACTCTCTCTTTCTATTCTTTTCCCTCGACGCTCTCTTTACCCTGGCTTCCCTCTTCTGCATGATTTCTCTCGTTCCCTTTTTTTCCCCTCGACTCTCTCTTTTCCCTGGTTTCCCTCTTCTGCATGAACTCTTTCTCCACCTTCTTTTCCATCGACTCTCTCTTTTCCCTGCTTTCCCTCTTCTGCATTACCTCTCTCTTTTAGCTCTTTTCCCCTCAAGTGACTCTTTTCCCTAGCGTCCCTCTTTTCCATGAACTCTCTCTTTCTATTCTTTTCCCCCGACTCTCTCTTTTCCCCGGCGTCCCTCTTTTCCTTGAGCTCTCTCTTCCCCTTCGTTCCATCAACTCTCTCTTTTGCCGGGTTTCGCTCTTCTGCATTAACTCTCTTTCTATTCTTTTCCCTCGACTCTCTCTTTTCCCTGGTTTCCCTCTTCTGCATTACCTCTCTCTTTTAGCTCTTTTCCCCTCAAGTGACTCTTTTCCCTAGCGTCCCTCTTTTCCATGAACTCTCTCTTCCCCTTCTTTTCCCTCGACTCTCTCTTTTTCCTGGTTTCCCTCTTCTGCATGAACTCTTTCTCCACCTTCTTTTCCATCGACTCTCTCTTTTCCCTGCTTTCCCTCTTCGGCATGATTTTTCTCGTTCCCTTTTTTTTCCCCTCGACTCTCTCTTTTCCCTAGTTTCCCTCTTCTGCATTACCTCTCTCTTTTAGCTCTTTTCCCCTCAAGTGACTCTTTTCCCTAGCGTCCCTCTTTTCCATGAACTCTCTCTTTCTATTCTTTTCCCCCGACTCTCTCTTTTCCCCGGCGTCCCTCTTTTCCTTGAGCTCTCTCTTCCCCTTCGTTTCCATCGACTCTCTCTTTTGCCGGGTTTCGCTCTTCTGCATTAACTCTCTTTCTATTCTTTTCCCTCGACTCTCTCTTTTCCCTGGTTTCCCTCTTCTGCATTACCTCTCTCTTTTAGCTCTTTTCCCCTCAAGTGACTCTTTTCCCTGGTGTCCCTCTTTTCCATGAACTCTCTCTTCCCCTTCTTTTCCCTCGACTCTCTCTTTTTCCTGGTTTCCCTCTTCTGCATGAACTGTTTCTCCACCTTCTTTTCCATCGACTCTCTCTTTTCCCTGGTTTCCCTCTTTTTCATGAACTCTCTGTTTCCCTTCTTTTCCCTCGACTCTCTCTTTTCCCTGGCTTCCCTCTTCTGCATGATTTCTCTCGTTCCCTTTTTTTCCCCTCGACTCTCTCTTTTCCCTGGTTTCCCTCTTCTGCATGAACTCTTTCTCCACCTTCTTTTCCATCGACTCTCTCTTTTCCCTGCTTTCCCACTTCGGCATGATTTTTCTCGTTCCCTTTTTTTTCCCCTCGACTCTCTCTTTTCCCTAGTTTCCCTCTTCTGCATTAGCTCTCTCTTTTAGCTCTTTTCCCGTCGCATGACTCTTTTCCGTGGCGTCCCTCTTTTCCATGAACTCTCTCTTCCCCTTCTTTTCCCTCGACTCTCTCTTTTTCCTGGTTTCCCTCTTCTGCATGAACTGTTTCTCCACCTTCTTTTCCATCGACTCTCTCTTTTCCCTGGTTTCCCTCTTTTCCATGAACTCTCTCTTTCTATTCTTTTCCCCCGACTCTCTCTTTTCCCCGGCGTCCCTCTTTTCCTTGAGCTCTCTCTTCCCCTTTTTTTCCCTCGACTCTCTCTTTTCCCGGGTTTCCCTCTTCTGCATTAACTCTCTTTCTATTCTTTTCCCTCGACTCTCTCTTTTCCCTGGTTTCCCTCTTCTGCATTACCTCTCTCTTTTAGCTCTTTTCCCCTCAAGTGACTCTTTTCCCTAGCGTCCCTCTTTTCCATGAACTCTCTCTTCCCCTTCTTTTCCCTCGACTGTCTCTTTTTCCTGGTTTCCCTCTTCTGCATGAACTGTTTCTCCACCTTCTTTTCCATCGACTCTCTCTTTTCCCTGGTTTCCCTCTTTTCCATGAACTCTCTCTTTCTATTCTTTTCCCCCGACTCTCTCTTTTCCCCGGCGTCCCTCTTTTCCTTGAGCTCTCTCTTCCCCTTTTTTTCCCTCGACTCTCTCTTTTCCCGGGTTTCCCTCTTCTGCATTAACTCTCTCTTTCTATTCTTTTCCCTCGACGCTCTCTTTACCCTGGCTTCCCTCTTCTGCATGATTTCTCTCGTTCCCTTTTTTTCCCCTCGACTCTCTCTTTTCCCTGGTTTCCCTCTTCTGCATGAACTCTTTCTCCACCTTCTTTTCCATCGACTCTCTCTTTTCCCTGCTTTCCCTCTTCTGCATTACCTCTCTCTTTTAGCTCTTTTCCCCTCAAGTGACTCTTTTCCCTAGCGTCCCTCTTTTCCATGAACTCTCTCTTTCTATTCTTTTCCCCCGACTCTCTCTTTTCCCCGGCGTCCCTCTTTTCCTTGAGCTCTCTCTTCCCCTTCGTTCCATCAACTCTCTCTTTTGCCGGGTTTCGCTCTTCTGCATTAACTCTCTTTCTATTCTTTTCCCTCGACTCTCTCTTTTCCCTGGTTTCCCTCTTCTGCATTACCTCTCTCTTTTAGCTCTTTTCCCCTCAAGTGACTCTTTTCCCTAGCGTCCCTCTTTTCCATGAACTCTCTCTTCCCCTTCTTTTCCCTCGACTCTCTCTTTTTCCTGGTTTCCCTCTTCTGCATGAACTGTTTCTCCACCTTCTTTTCCATCGACTCTCTCTTTTCCCTGGTTTCCCTCTTTTTCATGAACTCTCTGTTTCCCTTCTTTTCCCTCGACTCTCTCTTTTCCCTGGTTTCCCTCTTGTGCATTAACTCTCTCTTTCCATTCTTTTCCCTCGACTCTCTCTTTTCCCTGGTTTCCCTCTTCTGCATTAACTCTCTCTTTCCATTCTTTTCCCTCGACTCTCTCTTTTCCCTGGTTTCCCTCTTCTGCATGAACTTTTTCTCCACCTTCTTTTCCCTCGACACTCTCTTTTCCCTGGTTTCCCTCTTCTGCATTACCTGTCTCTTTTAGCTCCTTTCCCCTCGAGTGACTCTTTTCCCTGGCGTCCCTCTTCTGCATTAACTCTCTCTTTCCCTTCTTTTCCCTCGACTCGCTCTTTTCCCCGGCGTCCCTCTTTTCCTTGAGCTCTCTCTTCCCCTTCGTTTCCATCGACTCTCTCTTTTCCCGGGTTTCGCTCTTCTGCATTAACTCTCTCTTTCTATTCTTTTCCCTCGACTCTGTCTTTTTCCTGGTTTCCCTCTTCTGCATGAACTCTTTCTTCACCTTCTTTTCCCTCGACTCTCTCTTTTCCCTGGTTTCCCTCTTCTGCATTACCTCTCTCTTTTAGCTCTTTTCCCCTCAAGTGACTCTTTTCCCTAGCGTCCCTCTTTTCCATGAACTCTCTCTTTCTATTCTTTTCCCCCGACTCTCTCTTTTCCCCGGCGTCCCTCTTTTCCTTGAGCTCTCTCTTCCCCTTTTTTTCCCTCGACTCTCTCTTTTCCCGGGTTTCCCTCTTCTGCATTAACTCTCTCTTTCTATTCTTTTCCCTCGACGCTCTCTTTACCCTGGCTTCCCTCTTCTGCATGATTTCTCTCGTTCCCTTTTTTTCCCCTCGACTCTCTCTTTTCCCTGGTTTCCCTCTTCTGCATGAACTCTTTCTCCACCTTCTTTTCCATCGACTCTCTCTTTTCCCTGCTTTCCCTCTTCTGCATTACCTCTCTCTTTTAGCTCTTTTCCCCTCAAGTGACTCTTTTCCCTAGCGTCCCTCTTTTCCATGAACTCTCTCTTTCTATTCTTTTCCCCCGACTCTCTCTTTTCCCCGGCGTCCCTCTTTTCCTTGAGCTCTCTCTTCCCCTTCGTTCCATCAACTCTCTCTTTTGCCGGGTTTCGCTCTTCTGCATTAACTCTCTTTCTATTCTTTTCCCTCGACTCTCTCTTTTCCCTGGTTTCCCTCTTCTGCATTACCTCTCTCTTTTAGCTCTTTTCCCCTCAAGTGACTCTTTTCCCTAGCGTCCCTCTTTTCCATGAACTCTCTCTTCCCCTTCTTTTCCCTCGACTCTCTCTTTTTCCTGGTTTCCCTCTTCTGCATGAACTGTTTCTCCACCTTCTTTTCCATCGACTCTCTCTTTTCCATGGTTTCCCTCTTTTTCATGAACTCTCTGTTTCCCTTCTTTTCCCTCGACTCTCTCTTTTCCCTGGTTTCCCTCTTCTGCATTAACTCTCTCTTTCCATTCTTTTCCCTCGACTCTCTCTTTTCCCTGGTTTCCCTCTTCTGCATTAACTCTCTCTTTCCATTCTTTTCCCTCGACTCTCTCTTTTCCCTGGTTTCCCTCTTCTGCATGAACTTTTTCTCCACCTTCTTTTCCCTCGACACTCTCTTTTCCCTGGTTTCCCTCTTCTGCATTACCTGTCTCTTTTAGCTCCTTTCCCCTCGAGTGACTCTTTTCCCTGGCGTCCCTCTTCTGCATTAACTCTCTCTTTCCATTCTTTTCCCTCGACTCGCTCTTTTCCCCGGCGTCCCTCTTTTCCTTGAGCTCTCTCTTCCCCTTCGTTTCCATCGACTCTCTCTTTTCCCGGGTTTCGCTCTTCTGCATTAACTCTCTCTTTCTATTCTTTTCCCTCGACTCTCTCTTTTTCCTGGTTTCCCTCTTCTGCATGAACTCTTTCTTCACCTTCTTTTCCCTCGACTCTCTCTTTTCCCTGGTTTCCCTCTTCTGCATTACCTCTCTCTTTTAGCTCTTTTCCCCTCAAGTGACTCTTTTCCCTAGCGTCCCTCTTTTCCATGAACTCTCTCTTTCTATTCTTTTCCCCCGACTCTCTCTTTTCCCCGGCGTCCCTCTTTTCCTTGAGCTCTCTCTTCCCCTTTTTTTCCCTCGACTCTCTCTTTTCCCGGGTTTCCCTCTTCTGCATTAACTCTCTCTTTCTATTCTTTTCCCTCGACGCTCTCTTTACCCTGGCTTCCCTCTTCTGCATGATTTCTCTCGTTCCCTTTTTTTCCCCTCGACTCTCTCTTTTCCCTGGTTTCCCTCTTCTGCATGAACTCTTTCTCCACCTTCTTTTCCATCGACTCTCTCTTTTCCCTGCTTTCCCTCTTCTGCATTACCTCTCTCTTTTAGCTCTTTTCCCCTCAAGTGACTCTTTTCCCTAGCGTCCCTCTTTTCCATGAACTCTCTCTTTCTATTCTTTTCCCCCGACTCTCTCTTTTCCCCGGCGTCCCTCTTTTCCTTGAGCTCTCTCTTCCCCTTCGTTCCATCAACTCTCTCTTTTGCCGGGTTTCGCTCTTCTGCATTAACTCTCTTTCTATTCTTTTCCCTCGACTCTCTCTTTTCCCTGGTTTCCCTCTTCTGCATTACCTCTCTCTTTTAGCTCCTTTCCCCTCAAGTGACTCTTTTCCCTAGCGTCCCTCTTTTCCATGAACTCTCTCTTCCCCTTCTTTTCCCTCGACTCTCTCTTTTTCCTGGTTTCCCTCTTCTGCATGAACTGTTTCTCCACCTTCTTTTCCATCGACTCTCTCTTTTCCCTGGTTTCCCTCTTTTCCTTGAGCTCTCTCTTCCCCTTCGTTTCCATCGACTCTCTCTTTTCCCTGGCTTCCCTCTTCTGCATGATTTCTCTCGTTCCCTTTTTTTCCCCTCGACTCTCTCTTTTCCCTGGTTTCCCTCTTCTGCATGAACTCTTTCTCCACCTTCTTTTCCATCGACTCTCTCTTTTCCCTGCTTTCCTTCTTCGGCATGATTTTTCTCGTTCCCTTTTTTTTCCCCTCGAGTCTCTCTTTTCCCTAGTTTCCCTCTTCTTCATTACCTCTCTCTTTTAGCTCTTTTCCCGTCGCATGACTCTTTTCCGTGGCGTCCCTCTTTTCCATGAACTCTCTCTTCCCCTTCTTTTCCCTCGACTCTCTCTTTTTCCTGGTTTCCCTCTTCTGCATGAACTGTTTCTCCACCTTCTTTTCCATCGACTCTCTCTTTTCCCTGGTTTCCCTCTTTTTCATGAACTCTCTGTTTCCCTTCTTTTCCCTCGACTCTTTTTCCTGGTTTCCCTCTTCTGCATGAACTCTTTCTTCACCTTCTATTCCCTCGACTCTCTCTTTTCCCGGGTTTCGCTCTTCTGCATTAACTCTCTCTTTCTATTCTTTTCCCTCGACTCTCTCTTTTCCCGGGTTTCCCTCTTCTGCATGAACTCTTTCTTCACCTTCTATTCCCTCGACTCTCTCTTTTCCCTGGTTTCCCTCTTCTGCATTACCTCTCTCTTTTAGCTCTTTTCCCCTCAAGTGACTCTTTTCCCTGGCGTCCCTCTTTTCCATGAACTCTCTCTTCCCCTTCTTTTCCCTCGACTCTCTCTTTTTCCTGGTTTCCCTCTTCTGCATGAACTGTTTCTCCACCTTCTTTTCCATCGACTCTCTCTTTTCCCTGGTTTCCCTCTTTTTCATGAACTCTCTGTTTCCCTTCTTTTCCCTCGACTCTCTCTTTTCCCTGGTTTCCCTCTTCTGCATGAACTTTTTCTCCACCTTCTTTTCCCTCGACACTCTCTTTTCCCTGGTTTCCCTCTTCTGCATTACCTCTCTCTTTTAGCTCCTTTCCCCTCGAGTGACTCTTTTCCCTGGCGTCCCTCTTTTCCATGAACTCTCTCTTCCCCTTCTTTCCCCTCGACTCTCTCTTTTCCCTGGTTTCCCTCTTCTGCATGAACTCTTTCTCCACCTTCTTTTCCATCGACTCTCTCTTTTCCCTGCTTTCCTTCTTCGGCATGATTTTTCTCGTTCCCTTTTTTTTCCCCTCGAGTCTCTCTTTTCCCTAGTTTCCCTCTTCTTCATTACCTCTCTCTTTTAGCTCTTTTCCCGTCGCATGACTCTTTTCCGTGGCGTCCCTCTTTTCCATGAACTCTCTCTTCCCCTTCTTTTCCCTCGACTCTCTCTTTTTCCTGGTTTCCCTCTTCTGCATGAACTGTTTCTCCACCTTCTATTCCCTCGACTCTCTCTTTTCCCTGGTTTCCCTCTTCTGCATTACCTCTCTCTTTTAGCTCTTTTCCCCTCAAGTGACTCTTTTCCCTGGCGTCCCTCTTTTCCATGAACTCTCTCTTCCCCTTCTTTTCCCTCGACTCTCTCTTTTTCCTGGTTTCCCTCTTCTGCATGAACTGTTTCTCCACCTTCTTTTCCATCGACTCTCTCTTTTCCCTGGTTTCCCTCTTTTTCATGAACTCTCTGTTTCCCTTCTTTTCCCTCGACTCTCTCTTTTCCCTGGTTTCCCTCTTCTGCATGAACTTTTTCTCCACCTTCTTTTCCCTCGACACTCTCTTTTCCCTGGTTTCCCTCTTCTGCATTACCTGTCTCTTTTAGCTCCTTTCCCCTCGAGTGACTCTTTTCCCTGGCGTCCCTCTTCTGCATTAACTCTCTCTTTCCCTTCTTTTCCCTCGACTCGCTCTTTTCCCCGGCGTCCCTCTTTTCCTTGAGCTCTCTCTTCCCCTTCGTTTCCATCGACTCTCTCTTTTCCCGGGTTTCGCTCTTCTGCATTAACTCTCTCTTTCTATTCTTTTCCCTCGACTCTCTCTTTTTCCTGGTTTCCCTCTTCTGCATGAACTCTTTCTTCACCTTCTTTTCCCTCGACTCTCTCTTTTCCCTGGTTTCCCTCTTCTGCATTACCTCTCTCTTTTAGCTCTTTTCCCCTCAAGTGACTCTTTTCCCTAGCGTCCCTCTTTTCCATGAACTCTCTCTTTCTATTCTTTTCCCCCGACTCTCTCTTTTCCCCGGCGTCCCTCTTTTCCTTGAGCTCTCTCTTCCCCTTTTTTTCCCTCGACTCTCTCTTTTCCCGGGTTTCCCTCTTCTGCATTAACTCTCTCTTTCTATTCTTTTCCCTCGACGCTCTCTTTACCCTGGCTTCCCTCTTCTGCATGATTTCTCTCGTTCCCTTTTTTTTCCCCTCGACTCTCTCTTTTCCCTGGTTTCCCTCTTCTGCATGAACTCTTTCTCCACCTTCTTTTCCATCGACTCTCTCTTTTCCCTGCTTTCCCTCTTCGGCATGATTTTTCTCGTTCCCTTTTTTTTCCCCTCGACTCTCTCTTTTCCCTAGTTTCCCTCTTCTGCATTACCTCTCTCTTTTAGCTCTTTTCCCCTCAAGTGACTCTTTTCCCTAGCGTCCCTCTTTTCCATGAACTCTCTCTTTCTATTCTTTTCCCTCGACTCTCTCTTTTCCCTGGCTTCCCTCTTCTGCATGATTTCTCTCGTTCCCTTTTTTTCCCCTCGACTCTCTCTTTTCCCTGGTTTCCCTCTTCTGCATGAACTCTTTCTCCACCTTCTTTTCCCCCGACTCTCTCTTTTCCCTGCTTTCCCTCTTCGGCATGATTTTTCTCGTTCCCTTTTTTTTCCCCTCGACTCTCTCTTTTCCCTAGTTTCCCTCTTCTGCATTAGCTCTCTCTTTTAGCTCTTTTCCTGTCGCATGACTCTTTTCCGTGGCGTCCCTCTTTTCCATGAACTCTCTCTTCCCCTTCTTTTCCCTCGACTCTCTCTTTTTCCTGGTTTCCCTCTTCTGCATGAACTGTTTCTCCACCTTCTTTTCCATCGACTCTCTCTTTTCCCTGGTTTCCCTCTTTTTCATGAACTCTCTGTTTCCCTTCTTTTCCCTCGACTCTCTCTTTTCCCTGGTTTCCCTCTTCTGCATGAACTTTTTCTCCACCTTCTTTTCCCTCGACACTCTCTTTTCCCTGGTTTCCCTCTTCTGCATTACCTGTCTCTTTTAGCTCCTTTCCCCTCGAGTGACTCTTTTCCCTGGCGTCCCTCTTCTGCATTAACTCTCTCTTTCCCTTCTTTTCCCTCGACTCGCTCTTTTCCCCGGCGTCCCTCTTTTCCTTGAGCTCTCTCTTCCCCTTCGTTTCCATCGACTCTCTCTTTTCCCGGGTTTCGCTCTTCTGCATTAACTCTCTCTTTCTATTCTTTTCCCTCGACTCTCTCTTTTTCCTGGTTTCCCTCTTCTGCATGAACTCTTTCTTCACCTTCTTTTCCCTCGACTCTCTCTTTTCCCTGGTTTCCCTCTTCTGCATTACCTCTCTCTTTTAGCTCTTTTCCCCTCAAGTGACTCTTTTCCCTAGCGTCCCTCTTTTCCATGAACTCTCTCTTTCTATTCTTTTCCCCCGACTCTCTCTTTTCCCCGGCGTCCCTCTTTTCCTTGAGCTCTCTCTTCCCCTTTTTTTCCCTCGACTCTCTCTTTTCCCGGGTTTCCCTCTTCTGCATTAACTCTCTCTTTCTATTCTTTTCCCTCGACGCTCTCTTTACCCTGGCTTCCCTCTTCTGCATGATTTCTCTCGTTCCCTTTTTTTTCCCCTCGACTCTCTCTTTTCCCTGGTTTCCCTCTTCTGCATGAACTCTTTCTCCACCTTCTTTTCCATCGACTCTCTCTTTTCCCTGCTTTCCCTCTTCGGCATGATTTTTCTCGTTCCCTTTTTTTTCCCCTCGACTCTCTCTTTTCCCTAGTTTCCCTCTTCTGCATTACCTCTCTCTTTTAGCTCTTTTCCCCTCAAGTGACTCTTTTCCCTAGCGTCCCTCTTTTCCATGAACTCTCTCTTTCTATTCTTTTCCCCCGACTCTCTCTTTTCCCCGGACGTCCCTCTTTTCCTTGAGCTCTCTCTTCCCCTTCGTTTCCATCGACTCTCTCTTTTGCCGGGTTTCGCTCTTCTGCATTAACTCTCTTTCTATTCTTTTCCCTCGACTCTCTCTTTTCCCTGGTTTCCCTCTTCTGCATTACCTCTCTCTTTTAGCTCTTTTCCCCTCAAGTGACTCTTTTCCCTGGCGTCCCTCTTTTCCATGAACTCTCTCTTCCCCTTCTTTTCCGTCGACTCTCTCTTTTTCCTGGTTTCCCTCTTCTGCATGAACTGTTTCTCCACCTTCTTTTCCATCGACTCTCTCTTTTCCCTGGTTTCCCTCTTTTTCATGAACTCTCTGTTTCCCTTCTTTTCCCTCGACTCTCTCTTTTCCCTGGCTTCCCTCTTCTGCATGATTTCTCTCGTTCCCTTTTTTTCCCCTCGACTCTCTCTTTTCCCTGGTTTCCCTCTTCTGCATGAACTCTTTCTCCACCTTCTTTTCCCCCGACTCTCTCTTTTCCCTGCTTTCCCTCTTCGGCATGATTTTTCTCGTTCCCTTTTTTTTCCCCTCGACTCTCTCTTTTCCCTAGTTTCCCTCTTCTGCATTAGCTCTCTCTTTTAGCTCTTTTCCTGTCGCATGACTCTTTTCCGTGGCGTCCCTCTTTTCCATGAACTCTCTCTTCCCCTTCTTTTCCCTCGACTCTCTCTTTTTCCTGGTTTCCCTCTTCTGCATGAACTGTTTCTCCACCTTCTTTTCCATCGACTCTCTCTTTTCCCTGGTTTCCCTCTTTTTCATGAACTCTCTGTTTCCCTTCTTTTCCCTCGACTCTTTTTCCTGGTTTCCCTCTTCTGCATGAACTCTTTCTTCACCTTCTATTCCCTCGACTCTCTCTTTTCCCGGGTTTCGCTCTTCTGCATTAACTCTCTCTTTCTATTCTTTTCCCTCGACTCTCTCTTTTCCCGGGTTTCCCTCTTCTGCATGAACTCTTTCTTCACCTTCTATTCCCTCGACTCTCTCTTTTCCCTGGTTTCCCTCTTCTGCATTACCTCTCTCTTTTAGCTCTTTTCCCCTCAAGTGACTCTTTTCCCTGGCGTCCCTCTTTTCCATGAACTCTCTCTTCCCCTTCTTTTCCCTCGACTCTCTCTTTTTCCTGGTTTCCCTCTTCTGCATGAACTGTTTCTCCACCTTCTTTTCCATCGACTCTCTCTTTTCCCTGGTTTCCCTCTTTTTCATGAACTCTCTGTTTCCCTTCTTTTCCCTCGACTCTCTCTTTTCCCTGGTTTCCCTCTTCTGCATGAACTTTTTCTCCACCTTCTTTTCCCTCGACTCTCTCTTTTCCCTGGTTTCCCTCTTCTGCATGAACTTTTTCTCCACCTTCTTTTCCCTCGACACTCTCTTTTCCCTGGTTTCCCTCTTCTGCATTACCTGTCTCTTTTAGCTCCTTTCCCCTCGAGTGACTCTTTTCCCTGGCGTCCCTCTTCTGCATTAACTCTCTCTTTCCCTTCTTTTCCCTCGACTCGCTCTTTTCCCCGGCGTCCCTCTTTTCCTTGAGCTCTCTCTTCCCCTTCGTTTCCATCGACTCTCTCTTTTCCCGGGTTTCGCTCTTCTGCATTAACTCTCTCTTTCTATTCTTTTCCCTCGACTCTCTCTTTTTCCTGGTTTCCCTCTTCTGCATGAACTCTTTCTTCACCTTCTTTTCCCTCGACTCTCTCTTTTCCCTGGTTTCCCTCTTCTGCATTACCTCTCTCTTTTAGCTCTTTTCCCCTCAAGTGACTCTTTTCCCTAGCGTCCCTCTTTTCCATGAACTCTCTCTTTCTATTCTTTTCCCCCGACTCTCTCTTTTCCCCGGCGTCCCTCTTTTCCTTGAGCTCTCTCTTCCCCTTTTTTTCCCTCGACTCTCTCTTTTCCCGGGTTTCCCTCTTCTGCATTAACTCTCTCTTTCTATTCTTTTCCCTCGACGCTCTCTTTACCCTGGCTTCCCTCTTCTGCATGATTTCTGTCGTTCCTTTTTTTTCCCCTCGACTCTCTCTTTTCCCTGGTTTCCCTCTTCTGCATGAACTTTTTCTCCACCTTCTTTTCCCTCGACACTCTCTTTTCCCTGGTTTCCCTCTTCTGCATTACCTGTCTCTTTTAGCTCCTTTCCCCTCGAGTGACTCTTTTCCCTGGCGTCCCTCTTCTGCATTAACTCTCTCTTTCCCTTCTTTTCCCTCGACTCGCTCTTTTCCCCGGCGTCCCTCTTTTCCTTGAGCTCTTTCTTCCCCTTCGTTTCCATCGACTCTCTCTTTTCCCGGGTTTCGCTCTTCTGCATTAACTCTCTCTTTCTATTCTTTTCCCTCGACTCTCTCTTTTTCCTGGTTTCCCTCTTCTGCATGAACTCTTTCTTCACCTTCTTTTCCCTCGACTCTCTCTTTTCCCTGGTTTCCCTCTTCTGCATTACCTCTCTCTTTTAGCTCTTTTCCCCTCAAGTGACTCTTTTCCCTAGCGTCCCTCTTTTCCATGAACTCTCTCTTTCTATTCTTTTCCCTCGACTCTCTCTTTTCCCTGGCTTCCCTCTTCTGCATGATTTCTCTCGTTCCCTTTTTTTCCCCTCGACTCTCTCTTTTCCCTGGTTTCCCTCTTCTGCATGAACTCTTTCTCCACCTTCTTTTCCCCCGACTCTCTCTTTTCCCTGCTTTCCCTCTTCGGCATGATTTTTCTCGTTCCCTTTTTTTTCCCCTCGACTCTCTCTTTTCCCTAGTTTCCCTCTTCTGCATTAGCTCTCTCTTTTAGCTCTTTTCCTGTCGCATGACTCTTTTCCGTGGCGTCCCTCTTTTCCATGAACTCTCTCTTCCCCTTCTTTTCCCTCGACTCTCTCTTTTTCCTGGTTTCCCTCTTCTGCATGAACTGTTTCTCCACCTTCTTTTCCATCGACTCTCTCTTTTCCCTGGTTTCCCTCTTTTTCATGAACTCTCTGTTTCCCTTCTTTTCCCTCGACTCTCTCTTTTCCCTGGTTTCCCTCTTCTGCATGAACTTTTTCTCCACCTTCTTTTCCCTCGACACTCTCTTTTCCCTGGTTTCCCTCTTCTGCATTACCTGTCTCTTTTAGCTCCTTTCCCCTCGAGTGACTCTTTTCCCTGGCGTCCCTCTTCTGCATTAACTCTCTCTTTCCCTTCTTTTCCCTCGACTCGCTCTTTTCCCCGGCGTCCCTCTTTTCCTTGAGCTCTCTCTTCCCCTTCGTTTCCATCGACTCTCTCTTTTCCCGGGTTTCGCTCTTCTGCATTAACTCTCTCTTTCTATTCTTTTCCCTCGACTCTCTCTTTTTCCTGGTTTCCCTCTTCTGCATGAACTCTTTCTTCACCTTCTTTTCCCTCGACTCTCTCTTTTCCCTGGTTTCCCTCTTCTGCATTACCTCTCTCTTTTAGCTCTTTTCCCCTCAAGTGACTCTTTTCCCTAGCGTCCCTCTTTTCCATGAACTCTCTCTTTCTATTCTTTTCCCCCGACTCTCTCTTTTCCCCGGCGTCCCTCTTTTCCTTGAGCTCTCTCTTCCCCTTTTTTCCCTCGACTCTCTCTTTTCCCGGGTTTCCCTCTTCTGCATTAACTCTCTCTTTCTATTCTTTTCCCTCGACGCTCTCTTTACCCTGGCTTCCCTCTTCTGCATGATTTCTCTCGTTCCCTTTTTTTTCCCCTCGACTCTCTCTTTTCCCTGGTTTCCCTCTTCTGCATGAACTCTTTCTCCACCTTCTTTTCCATCGACTCTCTCTTTTCCCTGCTTTCCCTCTTCGGCATGATTTTTCTCGTTCCCTTTTTTTTCCCCTCGACTCTCTCTTTTCCCTAGTTTCCCTCTTCTGCATTACCTCTCTCTTTTAGCTCTTTTCCCCTCAAGTGACTCTTTTCCCTAGCGTCCCTCTTTTCCATGAACTCTCTCTTTCTATTCTTTTCCCCCGACTCTCTCTTTTCCCCGGACGTCCCTCTTTTCCTTGAGCTCTCTCTTCCCCTTCGTTTCCATCGACTCTCTCTTTTGCCGGGTTTCGCTCTTCTGCATTAACTCTCTTTCTATTCTTTTCCCTCGACTCTCTCTTTTCCCTGGTTTCCCTCTTCTGCATTACCTCTCTCTTTTAGCTCTTTTCCCCTCAAGTGACTCTTTTCCCTGGCGTCCCTCTTTTCCATGAACTCTCTCTTCCCCTTCTTTTCCGTCGACTCTCTCTTTTTCCTGGTTTCCCTCTTCTGCATGAACTGTTTCTCCACCTTCTTTTCCATCGACTCTCTCTTTTCCCTGGTTTCCCTCTTTTTCATGAACTCTCTGTTTCCCTTCTTTTCCCTCGACTCTCTCTTTTCCCTGGCTTCCCTCTTCTGCATGATTTCTCTCGTTCCCTTTTTTTCCCCTCGACTCTCTCTTTTCCCTGGTTTCCCTCTTCTGCATGAACTCTTTCTCCACCTTCTTTTCCCCCGACTCTCTCTTTTCCCTGCTTTCCCTCTTCGGCATGATTTTTCTCGTTCCCTTTTTTTTCCCCTCGACTCTCTCTTTTCCCTAGTTTCCCTCTTCTGCATTAGCTCTCTCTTTTAGCTCTTTTCCTGTCGCATGACTCTTTTCCGTGGCGTCCCTCTTTTCCATGAACTCTCTCTTCCCCTTCTTTTCCCTCGACTCTCTCTTTTTCCTGGTTTCCCTCTTCTGCATGAACTGTTTCTCCACCTTCTTTTCCATCGACTCTCTCTTTTCCCTGGTTTCCCTCTTTTTCATGAACTCTCTGTTTCCCTTCTTTTCCCTCGACTCTTTTTCCTGGTTTCCCTCTTCTGCATGAACTCTTTCTTCACCTTCTATTCCCTCGACTCTCTCTTTTCCCGGGTTTCGCTCTTCTGCATTAACTCTCTCTTTCTATTCTTTTCCCTCGACTCTCTCTTTTCCCGGGTTTCCCTCTTCTGCATGAACTCTTTCTTCACCTTCTATTCCCTCGACTCTCTCTTTTCCCTGGTTTCCCTCTTCTGCATTACCTCTCTCTTTTAGCTCTTTTCCCCTCAAGTGACTCTTTTCCCTGGCGTCCCTCTTTTCCATGAACTCTCTCTTCCCCTTCTTTTCCCTCGACTCTCTCTTTTTCCTGGTTTCCCTCTTCTGCATGAACTGTTTCTCCACCTTCTTTTCCATCGACTCTCTCTTTTCCCTGGTTTCCCTCTTTTTCATGAACTCTCTGTTTCCCTTCTTTTCCCTCGACTCTCTCTTTTCCCTGGTTTCCCTCTTCTGCATGAACTTTTTCTCCACCTTCTTTTCCCTCGACTCTCTCTTTTCCCTGGTTTCCCTCTTCTGCATGAACTTTTTCTCCACCTTCTTTTCCCTCGACACTCTCTTTTCCCTGGTTTCCCTCTTCTGCATTACCTGTCTCTTTTAGCTCCTTTCCCCTCGAGTGACTCTTTTCCCTGGCGTCCCTCTTCTGCATTAACTCTCTCTTTCCCTTCTTTTCCCTCGACTCGCTCTTTTCCCCGGCGTCCCTCTTTTCCTTGAGCTCTCTCTTCCCCTTCGTTTCCATCGACTCTCTCTTTTCCCGGGTTTCGCTCTTCTGCATTAACTCTCTCTTTCTATTCTTTTCCCTCGACTCTCTCTTTTTCCTGGTTTCCCTCTTCTGCATGAACTCTTTCTTCACCTTCTTTTCCCTCGACTCTCTCTTTTCCCTGGTTTCCCTCTTCTGCATTACCTCTCTCTTTTAGCTCTTTTCCCCTCAAGTGACTCTTTTCCCTAGCGTCCCTCTTTTCCATGAACTCTCTCTTTCTATTCTTTTCCCCCGACTCTCTCTTTTCCCCGGCGTCCCTCTTTTCCTTGAGCTCTCTCTTCCCCTTTTTTTCCCTCGACTCTCTCTTTTCCCGGGTTTCCCTCTTCTGCATTAACTCTCTCTTTCTATTCTTTTCCCTCGACGCTCTCTTTACCCTGGCTTCCCTCTTCTGCATGATTTCTGTCGTTCCTTTTTTTTCCCCTCGACTCTCTCTTTTCCCTGGTTTCCCTCTTCTGCATGAACTTTTTCTCCACCTTCTTTTCCCTCGACACTCTCTTTTCCCTGGTTTCCCTCTTCTGCATTACCTGTCTCTTTTAGCTCCTTTCCCCTCGAGTGACTCTTTTCCCTGGCGTCCCTCTTCTGCATTAACTCTCTCTTTCCCTTCTTTTCCCTCGACTCGCTCTTTTCCCCGGCGTCCCTCTTTTCCTTGAGCTCTTTCTTCCCCTTCGTTTCCATCGACTCTCTCTTTTCCCGGGTTTCGCTCTTCTGCATTAACTCTCTCTTTCTATTCTTTTCCCTCGACTCTCTCTTTTTCCTGGTTTCCCTCTTCTGCATGAACTCTTTCTTCACCTTCTTTTCCCTCGACTCTCTCTTTTCCCTGGTTTCCCTCTTCTGCATTACCTCTCTCTTTTAGCTCTTTTCCCCTCAAGTGACTCTTTTCCCTAGCGTCCCTCTTTTCCATGAACTCTCTCTTTCTATTCTTTTCCCCCGACTCTCTCTTTTCCCCGGCGTCCCTCTTTTCCTTGAGCTCTCTCTTCCCCTTTTTTTCCCTCGACTCTCTCTTTTCCCGGGTTTCCCTCTTCTGCATTAACTCTCTCTTTCTATTCTTTTCCCTCGACGCTCTCTTTACCCTGGCTTCCCTCTTCTGCATGATTTCTCTCGTTCCCTTTTTTTCCCCTCGACTCTCTCTTTTCCCTGGTTTCCCTCTTCTGCATGAACTCTTTCTCCACCTTCTTTTCCATCGACTCTCTCTTTTCCCTGCTTTCCCTCTTCAGCATGATTTTTCTCATTCACTTTTTTTTCCCCTCGACTCTCTCTTTTTCCTGGTTTCCCTCTTCTGCATTACCTCTCTCTTTTAGCTCTTTTCCCCTCAAGTGACTCTTTTCCCTGGCGTCCCTCTTTTCCATGAACTCTCTCTTCCCCTTCTTTTCCCTCGACTCTCTCTTTTCCCTGGTTTCCCTCTTCTGCATGAGCTGTTTCTCCACCTTCTTTTCCATCGACTCTCTCTTTTCCCTGGTTTCCCTCTTCTTCATGAACTCTCTGTTTCCCTTCTTTTCCCTCGACTCTCTCTTTTCCCTGGTTTCCCTCTTCTGCATTATTTCTCTCGTTCCCTTTTTTTCCCCTCAACTCTCTCTTTTCCCTGGTTTCCCTCTTCTGCATGAACTCTTTCTCCACCTTCTTTTCCATCGACTCTCTCTTTTCCCTGCTTTCCCTCTTTTTCATGAACTCTCTGTTTCCCTTCTTTTCCCTCGACTCTCTCTTTTTCCTGGTTTCCCTCTTCTGCATTACCTCTTTCTTCACCTTTTATCCCCTCGAGTCTCTCTTTTCCCTGGTGTCCCTCTTCTGCATGAACTGTTTCTCCACCTTCTTTTCCCTCGACACTCTCTTTTCCCTGGTTTCCCTCTTCTCCATTACCTCTCTCTTTTAGCTCCTTTTCCCTCGAGTGACTCTTTTCCCTGGTGTTCCTCTTTTCCATGAACTCTCTCTTTCCCTTTTTTTCCCTCGACTCTCTCTTTTTCCTGGTTTCCCTCTTCTGCATGAACTGTTTCTCCACCTTCTTTTCCATCGACTCTCTCTTTTCCCTGGTTTCCCTCTTTTCCTTTAGCTCTCTCTTCCTCTTCGTTTCCCTCAACTGTCTCTTTTCCCTGGCTTCCCTCTTCTCCATGATTTCTCTCTTTCCCTTTTTTTCCCCTCGACTCTCTCTTTTCCCTGGTTTCCCTCTTCTGCATGAGCTCTTTCTCCACCTTCTTTTCCATCGACTCTCTCTTTTCCCTGCTTTCCTTCTTCGGCATGATTTTTCTCGTTCCCTTTTTTTTCCCCTCGACTCTCTCTTTTCCCTAGTTTCCCTCTTCTTCATTACCTCTCTCTTTTAGCTCTTTTCCCGTCGCATGACTCTTTTCCGTGGCGTCCCTCTTTTCCATGAACTCTCTCTTCCCCTTCTTTTCCCTCGACTCTCTCTTTTTCCTGGTTTCCCTCTTCTGCATGAACTGTTTCTCCACCTTCTTTTCCATCGACTCTCTCTTTTCCCTGGTTTCCCTCTTTTTCATGAACTCTCTGTTTCCCTTCTTTTCCCTCGACTCTCTCTTTTCCCTGGTTTCCCTCTTCTGCATGAACTTTTTCTCCACCTTCTTTTCCCTCGACTCTCTCTTTTCCCTGGTTTCCCTCTTCTGCATTACCTGTCTCTTTTCAGCTCCTTTCCCCTCGACTGACTCTTTTCCCTGGTTTCCCTCTTCTGCATTAACTCTTTCTTTCCCTTCTTTTCCCTCGACTCTCTCTTTTCCCCGGCGTCCCTCTTTTCCTTGAGCTCTCTCTCCCCCTTCGTTTCCATCGACTCTCTCTTTTCCCGGGTTTCGCTCTTCTGCATTAACTCTCTCTTTCTATTTTTTTCCCTCGACTCTCTCTTTTCCCTGGTTTCCCTCTTCTGCATGAACTCTTTCTTCACCTTCTTTTCCCTCGACTCTCTCTTTTCCCTGCTTTCCCTCTTCTGCATTACCTCTCTCTTTAGCTCTTTTCCCCTCAAGTGACTCTTTTCCCTAGCGTCCCTCTTTTCCATGACCTCTCTCTTTCTATTCTTTTCCCCCGACTCTCTCTTTTCCCTGGCGTCCCTCTTTTCCTTGAGCTCTCTCTTCCCCTTTTTTTCCCTCGACTCTCTCTTTTCCCGGGTTTCCCTCTTCTGCATTAACTCTCTCTTTCTATTCTTTTCCCTCGACGCTCTCTTTACCCTGGCTTCCCTCTTCTGCATGATTTCTCTCGTTCCCTTTTTTTCCCCTCGACTCTCTCTTTTCCCTGGTTTCCCTCTTCTGCATGAACTCTTTCTCCACCTTCTTTTCCATCGACTCTCTCTTTTCCCTGCTTTCCCTCTTCAGCATTATTTTTCTCATTCACTTTTTTTTCCCCTCGACTCTCTCTTTTTCCTGGTTTCCCTCTTCTGCATTACCTCTCTCTTTTAGCTCTTTTCCCCTCAAGTGACTCTTTTCCCTAGCGTCCCTCTTTTCCATGAACTCTCTCTTTCTATTCTTTTCCCCCGACTCTCTCTTTTCCCCGGCGTCCCTCTTTTCCTTGAGCTCTCTCTTCCCCTTCGTTTCCATCGACTCTCTCTTTTGCCCGGTTTCGCTCTTCTGCATTAACTCTCTTTCTATTCTTTTCCCTCGACTCTCTCTTTTCCCTGGTTTCCCTCTTCTGCATTACCTCTCTCTTTTAGCTCTTTTCCCCTCAAGTGACTCTTTTCCCTGGCGTCCCTCTTTTCCATGAACTCTCTCTTCCCCTTCTTTTCCCTCGACTCTCTCTTTTTCCTGGTTTCCCTCTTCTGCATGAACTGTTTCTCCACCTTCTTTTCCATCGACTCTCTCTTTTCCCTGGTTTCCCTCTTTTTCATGAACTCTCTGTTTCCCTTCTTTTCCCTCGACTCTCTCTTTTCCCTGGCTTCCCTCTTCTGCATGATTTCTCTCGTTCCCTTTTTTTCCCCTCGACTCTCTCTTTTCCCTGGTTTCCCTCTTCTGCATTAGCTCTCTCTTTTAGCTCTTTTCCCGTCGCATGACTCTTTTCCGTGGCGTCCCTCTTTTCCATGAACACTCTCTTCCCCTTCTTTTCCCTCGACTCTCTCTTTTTCCTGGTTTCCCTCTTCTGCATGAACTTTTTCTCCACCTTCTTTTCCCTCGACACTCTCTTTTCCCTGGTTTCCCTCTTCTGCATTACCTGTCTCTTTTAGCTCCTTTCCCCTCGAGTGACTCTTTTCCCTGGCGTCCCTCTTCTGCATTAACTCTCTCTTTCCCTTCTTTTCCCTCGACTCTCTCTTTTTTTCCTGGTTTCCCTCTTCTGCATGAACTCTTTCTTCACCTTCTATTCCCTCGACTCTCTCTTTTCCCTGGTTTCCCTCTTCTGCATTACCTCTCTCTTTTAGCTCTTTTCCCCTCAAGTGACTCTTTTCCCTGGCGTCCCTCTTTTCCATGAACTCTCTCTTACCCTTCTTTTCCCTCGACTCTCTCTTTTTCCTGGTTTCCCTCTTCTGCATGAACTGTTTCTCCACCTTCTTTTCCATCGACTCTCTCTTTTCCCTGGTTTCCCTCTTTTTCATGAACTCTCTGTTTCCCTTCTTTTCCCTCGACTCTCTCTTTTCCCTGGTTTCCCTCTTCTGCATGAACTCTTTCTTCACCTTCTATTCCCTCGACTCTCTCTTTTCCCTGGTTTCCCTCTTCTGCATTACCTGTCTCTTTTAGCTCTTTTCCCCTCGAGTGACTCTTTTCCCTGGCGTCCCTCTTCTGCATTAACTCTCTCTTTCCCTTCTTTTCCCTCGACTCGCTCTTTTCCCCGGCGTCCCTCTTTTCCTTGAGCTCTCTCTTCCCCTTCATTTCCATCGACTCTCTCTTTTCCCGGGTTTCGCTCTTCTGCATTAACTCTCTCTTTCTATTCTTTTCCCTCGACTCTCTCTTTTTCCTGGTTTCCCTCTTCTGCATGAACTCTTTCTTCACCTTCTATTCCCTCGACTCTCTCTTTTCCCTGGTTTCCCTCTTCTGCATTACCTCTCTCTTTTAGCTCTTTTCCCCTCAAGTGACTCTTTTCCCTAGAGTCCCTCTTTTCCATGAACTCTCTCTCTCTATTCTTTTCCCCCGACTCTCACTTTTCCCCGGCGTCCCTCTTTTCCTTGAGCTCTCTCTTCCCCTTTTTTTCCCTCGACTCTCTCTTTTCCCGGGTTTCCCTCTTCTGCATTAACTCTCTCTTTCTATTCTTTTCCCTCGATGCTCTCTTTTCCCTGGCTTCCCTCTTCTGCATGATTTCTCTCGTTCCCTTTTTTTCCCCTCGACTCTCTCTTTTCCCTGGTTTCCCTCTTCTGCATGAACTCTTTCTCCACCTTCTTTTCCATCGACTCTCTCTTTTCCCTGCTTTCCCTCTTCGGCATGATTTTTCTCGTTCCCTTTTTTTTCCCCTCGACTCTCTCTTTTCCCTAGTTTCCCTCTTCTGCATTACCTCTCTCTTTTAGCTCTTTTCCCCTCAAGTGACTCTTTTCCCTAGCGTCCCTCTTTTCCATGAACTCTCTCTTTCTATTCTTTTCCCCCGACTCTCTCTTTTCCCCGGCGTCCCTCTTTTCCTTGAGCTCTCTCTTCCCCTTCGTTTCCATCGACTCTCTCTTTTGCCGGGTTTCGCTCTTCTGCATTAACTCTCTTTCTATTCTTTTCCCTCGACTCTCTCTTTTCCCTGGTTTCCCTCTTCTGCATTACCTCTCTCTTTTAGCTCTTTTCCCCTCAAGTGACTCTTTTCCCTGGCGTCCCTCTTTTCCATGAACTCTCTCTTCCCCTTCGTTTCCATCGACTCTCTCTTTTCCCTGGCTTCCCTCTTCTGCATGATTTCTCTCGTTCCCTTTTTTTCCCCTCGACTCTCTCTTTTCCCTGGTTTCCCTCTTCTGCATTACCTGTCTCTTTTAGCTCTTTTCCCCTCGAGTGACTCTTTTCTCTGGCGTCCCTCTTCTGCATTAACTCTCTCTTTCCCTTCTTTTCCCTCGACTCGCTCTTTTCCCCGGCGTCCCTCTTTTCCTTGAGCTCTCTCTTCCCCTTCATTTCCATTGACTCTCTCTTTTCCCGGGTTTTGCTCTTCTGCATTAACTCTCTCTTTCTATTCTTTTCCCTCGACTCTCTCTTTTTCCTGGTTTCCCTCTTCTGCATGAACTCTTTCTCCACCTTCTTTTCCATCGACTCTCTCTTTTCCCTGCTTTCCCTCTTCTGCATTACCTCTCTCTTTTAGCTCTTTTCCCCTCAAGTGACTCTTTTCCCTAGCGTCCCTCTTTTCCATGAACTCTCTCTTTCTATTCTTTTCCCCCGACTCTCTCTTTTCCCCGGCGTCCCTCTTTTCCTTGAGCTCTCTCTTCCCCTTCGTTCCATCAACTCTCTCTTTTGCCGGGTTTCGCTCTTCTGCATTAACTCTCTTTCTATTCTTTTCCCTCGACTCTCTCTTTTCCCTGGTTTCCCTCTTCTGCATTACCTCTCTCTTTTAGCTCTTTTCCTCTCAAGTGACTCTTTTCCCTAGCGTCCCTCTTTTCCATGAACTCTCTCTTCCCCTTCTTTTCCCTCGACTCTCTCTTTTTCCTGGTTTCCCTCTTCTGCATGAACTGTTTCTCCACCTTCTTTTCCATCGACTCTCTCTTTTCCCTGGTTTCCCTCTTTTTCATGAACTCTCTGTTTCCCTTCTTTTCCCTCGACTCTCTCTTTTCCCTGGTTTCCCTCTTCTGCATTACCTCTCTCTTTCCATTCTTTTCCCTCGACTCTCTCTTTTCCCTGGTTTCCCTCTTCTGCATTAAATCTCTCTTTCCATTCTTTTCCCTCGACTCTCCCTTTTCCCTGGTTTCCCTCTTCTGCATGAACTGTTTCTCCACCTTCTTTTCCATCGACTCTCTCTTTTCCCTGGTTTCCCTCTTTTCCTTGAGCTCTCTCTTCCCCTTCGTTTCCATCGACTCTCTCTTTTCCCTGGCTTCCCTCTTCTGCATAATTTCTCTCGTTCCCTTTTTTTCCCCTCGACTCTCTCTTTTCCCTGGTTTCCCTCTTCTGCATGAACTCTTTCTCCACCTTCTTTTCCATCGACTCTCTCTTTTCCCTGCTTTCCTTCTTCGGCATGATTTTTCTCGTTCCCTTTTTTTCCCCCTCGAGTCTCTCTTTTCCCTAGTTTCCCTCTTCTTCATTACCTCTCTCTTTTAGCTCTTTTCCCGTCGCATGACTCTTTTCCGTGGCGTCCCTCTTTTCCATGAACTCTCTCTTCCCCTTCTTTTCCCTCGACTCTCTCTTTTTCCTGGTTTCCCTCTTCTGCATGAACTGTTTCTCCACCTTCTTTTCCATCGACTCTCTCTTTTCCCTGGTTTCCCTCTTTTTCATGAACTCTCTGTTTCCCTTCTTTTCCCTCGACTCTTTTTCCTGGTTTCCCTCTTCTGCATGAACTCTTTCTTCACCTTCTATTCCCTCGACTCTCTCTTTTCCCGGGTTTCGCTCTTCTGCATTAACACTCTCTGTCTATTCTTTTCCCTCGACTCTCTCTTTTCCCGGGTTTCCCTCTTCTGCATGAACTCTTTCTTCACCTTCTATTCCCTCGACTCTCTCTTTTCCCTGGTTTCCCTCTTCTGCATTACCTCTCTCTTTTAGCTCTTTTCCCCTCAAGTGACTCTTTTCCCTGGCGTCCCTCTTTTCCATGAACTCTCTCTTCCCCTTCTTTTCCCTCGACTCTCTCTTTTTCCTGGTTTCCCTCTTCTGCATGAACTCTTTCTCCACCTTCTTTTCCATCGACTCTCTCTTTTCCCTGGTTTCCCTCTTTTTCATGAACTCTCTGTTTCCCTTCTTTTCCCTCGACTCTCTCTTTTCCCTGGTTTCCCTCTTCTGCATGAACTTTTTCTCCACCTTCTTTTCCCTCGACACTCTCTTTTCCCTGGTTTCCCTCTTCTGCATTACCTGTCTCTTTTAGCTCCTTTCCCCTCGAGTGACTCTTTTCCCTGGCGTCCCTCTTCTGCATTAACTCTCTCTTTCCCTTCTTTTCCCTCGACTCGCTCTTTTCCCCGGCGTCCCTCTTTTCCTTGAGCTCTCTCTTCCCCTTCGTTTCCATCGACTCTCTCTTTTCCCGGGTTTCCCTCTTCTGCATGAACTCTTTCTCCACCTTCTTTTCCATCGACTCTCTCTTTTCCCTGCTTTCCCTCTTCTGCA
Source organism: Necrosyrtes monachus (assembly GCA_037953605.1). Lineage (NCBI taxonomy): Eukaryota > Metazoa > Chordata > Aves > Accipitriformes > Accipitridae > Necrosyrtes > Necrosyrtes monachus. Next base: position 57,461 of record JAZGTQ010000285.1, read on the forward strand.
TTACCTCTCTCTTTTAGCTCTTTTCCCCTCAAGTGACTCTTTTCCCTAGCGTCCCTCTTTTCCATGAACTCTCTCTTTCTATTCTTTTCCCCCGACTCTCTCTTTTCCCCGGCGTCCCTCTTTTCCTTGAGCTCTCTCTTCCCCTTCGTTCCATCAACTCTCTCTTTTGCCGGGTTTCGCTCTTCTGCATTAACTCTCTTTCTATTCTTTTCCCTCGACTCTCTCTTTTCCCTGGTTTCCCTCTTCTGCATTACCTCTCTCTTTTAGCTCTTTTCCCCTCAAGTGACTCTTTTCCCTAGCGTCCCTCTTTTCCATGAACTCTCTCTTCCCCTTCTTTTCCCTCGACTCTCTCTTTTTCCTGGTTTCCCTCTTCTGCATGAACTGTTTCTCCACCTTCTTTTCCATCGACTCTCTCTTTTCCCTGGTTTCCCTCTTTTCCTTGAGCTCTCTCTTCCCCTTCGTTTCCATCGACTCTTTTTCCTGGTTTCCCTCTTCTGCATGAACTCTTTCTTCACCTTTTATTCCCTCGACTCTCTCTTTTCCCTGGTTTCCCTCTTCTGCATTACCTGTCTCTTTTAGCTCTTTTCCCCTCGAGTGACTCTTTTCCCTGGCGTCCCTCTTCTGCATTAACTCTCTCTTTCCCTTCTTTTCCCTCGACTCGCTCTTTTCCCCGGCGTCCCTCTTTTCCTTGAGCTCTCTCTTCCCCTTCATTTCCATCGACTCTCTCTTTTCCCGGGTTTCGCTCTTCTGCATTAACTCTCTCTTTCTCTTCTTTTCCCTCGACTCTCTCTTTTTCCTGGTTTCCCTCTTCTGCATGAACTCTTTCTTCACCTTCTATTCCCTCGACTCTCTCTTTTCCCTGGTTTCCCTCTTTTGCATTACCTCTCTCTTTTAGCTCTTTTCCCCTCAAGTGACTCTTTTCCCTGGCGTCCCTCTTTTCCATGAACTCTCTCTTCCCCTTCTTTTCCATCGACTCTCTCTTTTTCCTGGTTTCCCTCTTCTGCATGAACTGTTTCTCCACCTTCTTTTCCATCGACTCTCTCTTTTCCCTGGTTTCCCTCTTTTTCATGAACTCTCTGTTTCCCTTCTTTTCCCTCGACTCTCTCTTTTCCCTGGTTTCCCTCTTCTGCATGAACTTTTTCTCCACCTTCTTTTCCCTCGACACTCTCTTTTCCCTGGTTTCCCTCTTCTGCATTACCTGTCTCTTTTAGCTCTTTTCCCCTCAAGTGACTCTTTTCCCTAGCGTCCCTCTTTTCCATGAACTCTCTCTTTCTATTCTTTTCCCCCGACTCTCTCTTTTCCCCGGCGTCCCTCTTTTCCTTGAGCTCTCTCTTCCCCTTCGTTTCCATCGACTCTCTCTTTTGCCCGGTTTCGCTCTTCTGCATTAACTCTCTTTCTATTCTTTTCCCTCGACTCTCTCTTTTCCCTGGTTTCCCTCTTCTGCATTACCTCTCTCTTTTAGCTCTTTTCCCCTCAAGTGACTCTTTTCCCTGGCGTCCCTCTTTTCCATGAACTCTCTCTTCCCCTTCTTTTCCCTCGACACTCTCTTTTTCCTGGTTTCCCTCTTCTGCATGAACTGTTTCTCCACCTTCTTTTCCATCGACTCTCTCTTTTCCCTGGTTTCCCTCTTTTTCATGAACTCTCTGTTTCCCTTCTTTTCCCTCGACTCTCTCTTTTCCCTGGCTTCCCTCTTCTGCATGATTTCTCTCGTTCCCTTTTTTTCCCCTCGACTCTCTCTTTTCCCTAGTTTCCCTCTTCTGCATTAGCTCTCTCTTTTAGCTCTTTTCCCGTCGCATGACTCTTTTCCGTGGCGTCCCTCTTTTCCATGAACACTCTCTTCCCCTTCTTTTCCCTCGACTCTCTCTTTTTCCTGGTTTCCCTCTTCTGCATGAACTTTTTCTCCACCTTCTTTTCCCTCGACACTCTCTTTTCCCTGGTTTCCCTCTTCTGCATTACCTGTCTCTTTTAGCTCCTTTCCCCTCGAGTGACTCTTTTCCCGGGTTTCGCTCTTCTGCATTAACTCTCTCTTTCTATTCTTTTCCCTCGACTCTCTCTTTTTCCTGGTTTCCCTCTTCTGCATGAACTCTTTCTTCACCTTCTATTCCCTCGACTCTCTCTTTTCCCTGGTTTCCCTCTTCTGCATTACCTCTCTCTTTTAGCTCTTTTCCCCTCAAGTGACTCTTTTCCCTAGAGTCCCTCTTTTCCATGAACTCTCTCTTACCCTTCTTTTCCCTCGACTCTCTCTTTTTCCTGGTTTCCCTCTTCTGCATGAACTGTTTCTCCACCTTCTTTTCCATCGACTCTCTCTTTTCCCTGGTTTCCCTCTTTTTCATGAACTCTCTGTTTCCCTTCTTTTCCCTCGACTCTCTCTTTTCCCTGGTTTCCCTCTTCTGCATGAACTCCTTCTTCACCTTCTATTCCCTCGACTCTCTCTTTTCCCTGGTTTCCCTCTTCTGCATTACCTGTCTCTTTTAGCTCTTTTCCCCTCGAGTGACTCTTTTCCCTGGCGTCCCTCTTCTGCATTAACTCTCTCTTTCCCTTCTTTTCCCTCGACTCGCTCTTTTCCCCGGCGTCCCTCTTTTCCTTGAGCTCTCTCTTCCCCTTCATTTCCATCGACTCTCTCTTTTCCCGGGTTTCGCTCTTCTGCATTAACTCTCTCTTTCTATTCTTTTCCCTCGACTCTCTCTTTTTCCTGGTTTCCCTCTTCTGCATGAACTCTTTCTTCACCTTCTATTCCCTCGACTCTCTCTTTTCCCTGGTTTCCCTCTTCTGCATTACCTCTCTCTTTTAGCTCTTTTCCCCTCAAGTGACTCTTTTCCCTAGAGTCCCTCTTTTCCATGAACTCTCTCTCTCTATTCTTTTCCCCCGAGTCTCACTTTTCCCCGGCGTCCCTCTTTTCCTTGAGCTCTCTCTTCCCCTTTTTTTCCCTCGACTCTCTCTTTTCCCGGGTTTCCCTCTTCTGCATTAACTCTCTCTTTCTATTCTTTTCCCTCGATGCTCTCTTTTCCCTGGCTTCCCTCTTCTGCATGATTTCTCTCGTTCCCTTTTTTTCCCCTCGACTCTCTCTTTTCCCTGGTTTCCCTCTTCTGCATGAACTCTTTCTCCACCTTCTTTTCCATCGACTCTCTCTTTTCCCTGCTTTCCCTCTTCGGCATGATTTTTCTCGTTCCCTTTTTTTTCCCCTCGACTCTCTCTTTTCCCTAGTTTCCCTCTTCTGCATTACCTCTCTCTTTTAGCTCTTTTCCCCTCAAGTGACTCTTTTCCCTAGCGTCCCTCTTTTCCATGAACTCTCTCTTTCTATTCTTTTCCCCCGACTCTCTCTTTTCCCCGGCGTCCCTCTTTTCCTTGAGCTCTCTCTTCCCCTTCGTTTCCATCGACTCTCTCTTTTGCCGGGTTTCGCTCTTCTGCATTAACTCTCTTTCTATTCTTTTCCCTCGACTCTCTCTTTTCCCTGGTTTCCCTCTTCTGCATTACCTCTCTCTTTTAGCTCTTTTCCCCTCAAGTGACTCTTTTCCCTGGCGTCCCTCTTTTCCATGAACTCTCTCTTCCGCTTCGTTTCCATCGACTCTCTCTTTTCCCTGGCTTCCCTCTTCTGCATGATTTCTCTCGTTCCCTTTTTTTCCCCTCGACTCTCTCTTTTCCCTGGTTTCCCTCTTCTGCATTACCTGTCTCTTTTAGCTCTTTTCCCCTCGAGTGACTCTTTTCCCTGGCGTCCCTCTTCTGCATTAACTCTCTCTTTCCCTTCTTTTCCCTCGACTCGCTCTTTTCCCCGGCGTCCCTCTTTTCCTTGAGCTCTCTCTTCCCCTTCATTTCCATTGACTCTCTCTTTTCCCGGGTTTCGCTCTTCTGCATTAACTCTCTCTTTCTATTCTTTTCCCTCGACTCTCTCTTTTTCCTGGTTTCCCTCTTCTGCATGAACTCTTTCTCCACCTTCTTTTCCCTCGACTCTCTCTTTTCCCTGCTTTCCCTCTTCTGCATTACCTCTCTCTTTTAGCTCTTTTCCCCTCAAGTGACTCTTTTCCCTAGCGTCCCTCTTTTCCATGAACTCTCTCTTTCTATTCTTTTCCCCCGACTCTCTCTTTTCCCCGGCGTCCCTCTTTTCCTTGAGCTCTCTCTTCCCCTTCGTTCCATCAACTCTCTCTTTTGCCGGGTTTCGCTCTTCTGCATTAACTCTCTTTCTATTCTTTTCCCTCGACTCTCTCTTTTCCCTGGTTTCCCTCTTCTGCATTACCTCTCTCTTTTAGCTCTTTTCCCCTCAAGTGACTCTTTTCCCTAGCGTCCCTCTTTTCCATGAACTCTCTCTTCCCCTTCTTTCCCCTCGACTCTCTCTTTTTCCTGGTTTCCCTCTTCTGCATGAACTGTTTCTCCACCTTCTTTTCCATCGACTCTCTCTTTTCCCTGGTTTCCCTCTTTTTCATGAACTCTCTGTTTCCCTTCTTTTCCCTCGACTCTCTCTTTTCCCTGGTTTCCCTCTTCTGCATTAACTCTCTCTTTCCATTCTTTTCCCTCGACTCTCTCTTTTCCCTGGTTTCCCTCTTCTGCATTAACTCTCTCTTTCCATTCTTTTCCCTCGACTCTCTCTTTTCCCTGGTTTCCCTCTTCTGCATGAACTGTTTCTCCACCTTCTTTTCCATCGACTCTCTCTTTTCCCTGGTTTCCCTCTTTTCCTTGAGCTCTCTCTTCCCCTTCGTTTCCATCGACTCTCTCTTTTCCCTGGCTTCCCTCTTCTGCATGATTTCTCTCGTTCCCTTTTTTTCCCCTCGACTCTCTCTTTTCCCTGGTTTCCCTCTTCTGCATGAACTCTTTCTCCACCTTCTTTTCCATCGACTCTCTCTTTTCCCTGCTTTCCTTCTTCGGCATGATTTTTCTCGTTCCCTTTTTTTTCCCCTCGACTCTCTCTTTTCCCTAGTTTCCCTCTTCTGCATTAGCTCTCTCTTTTAGCTCTTTTCCCGTCGCATGACTCTTTTCCGTGGCGTCCCTCTTTTCCATGAACTCTCTCTTCCCCTTCTTTTCCCTCGACTCTCTCTTTTTCCTGGTTTCCCTCTACTGCATGAACTGTTTCTCCACCTTCTTTTCCATCGACTCTCTCTTTTCCCTGGTTTCCCTCTTTTTCATGAACTCTCTGTTTCCCTTCTTTTCCCTATACTCTTTTTCCTGGTTTCCCTCTTCTGCATGAACTCTTTCTTCACCTTCTATTCCCTCGACTCTCTCTTTACCCGGGTTTCGCTCTTCTGCATTAACACTCTCTGTCTATTCTTTTCCCTCGACTCTCTCTTTTCCCGGGTTTCCCTCTTCTGCATGAACTCTTTCTTCACCTTCTATTCCCTCGACTCTCTCTTTTCCCTGGTTTCCCTCTTCTGCATTACCTCTCTCTTTTAGCTCTTTTCCCCTCAAGTGACTCTTTTCCCTGGCGTCCCTCTTTTCCATGAACTCTCTCTTCCCCTTCTTTTCCCTCGACTCTCTCTTTTTCCTGGTTTCCCTCTTCTGCATGAACTGTTTCTCCACCTTCTTTTCCATCGACTCTCTCTTTTCCCTGGTTTCCCTCTTTTTCATGAACTCTCTGTTTCCCTTCTTTTCCCTCGACTCTCTCTTTTCCCTGGTTTCCCTCTTCTGCATGAACTTTTTCTCCACCTTCTTTTCCCTCGACACTCTCTTTTCCCTGGTTTCCCTCTTCTGCATTACCTGTCTCTTTTAGCTCCTTTCCCCTCGAGTGACTCTTTTCCCTGGCGTCCCTCTTCTGCATTAACTCTCTCTTTCCCTTCTTTTCCCTCGACTCGCTCTTTTCCCCGGCGTCCCTCTTTTCCTTGAGCTCTCTCTTCCCCTTCGTTTCCATCGACTCTCTCTTTTCCCGGGTTTCCCTCTTCTGCATGAACTCTTTCTCCACCTTCTTTTCCATCGACTCTCTCTTTTCCCTGCTTTCCCTCTTCTGCATTACCTCTCTCTTTTAGCTCTTTTCCCCTCAAGTGACTCTTTTCCCTAGCGTCCCTCTTTTCCATGAACTCTCTCTTTCTATTCTTTTCCCCCGACTCTCTCTTTTCCCCGGCGTCCCTCTTTTCCTTGAGCTCTCTCTTCCCCTTCGTTCCATCAACTCTCTCTTTTGCCGGGTTTCGCTCTTCTGCATTAACTCTCTTTCTATTCTTTGCCCTCGACTCTCTCTTTTCCCTGGTTTCCCTCTTCTGCATTACCTCTCTCTTTTAGCTCTTTTCCCCTCAAGTGACTCTTTTCCCTAGCGTCCCTCTTTTCCATGAACTCTCTCTTCCCCTTCTTTTCCCTCGACTCTCTCTTTTTCCTGGTTTCCCTCTTCTGCATGAACTGTTTCTCCACCTTCTTTTCCATCGACTCTCTCTTTTCCCTGGTTTCCCTCTTTTCCTTGAGCTCTCTCTTCCCCTTCGTTTCCATCGACTCTCTCTTTTCCCTGGCTTCCCTCTTCTGCATGATTTCTCTCGTTCCCTTTTTTTCCCCTCGACTCTCTCTTTTCCCTGGTTTCCCTCTTCTGCATGAACTCTTTCTCCACCTTCTTTTCCATCGACTCTCTCTTTTCCCTGCTTTCCTTCTTCGGCATGATTTTTCTCGTTCCCTTTTTTTTCCCCTCGAGTCTCTCTTTTCCCTAGTTTCCCTCTTCTTCATTACCTCTCTCTTTTAGCTCTTTTCCCGTCGCATGACTCTTTTCCGTGGCGTCCCTCTTTTCCATGAACTCTCTCTTCCCCTTCTTTTCCCTCGACTCTCTCTTTTTCCTGGTTTCCCTCTTCTGCATGAACTGTTTCTCCACCTTCTTTTCCATCGACTCTCTCTTTTCCCTGGTTTCCCTCTTTTTCATGAACTCTCTGTTTCCCTTCTTTTCCCTCGACTCTTTTTCCTGGTTTCCCTCTTCTGCATGAACTCTTTCTTCACCTTCTATTCCCTCGACTCTCTCTTTTCCCGGGTTTCGCTCTTCTGCATTAACTCTCTCTTTCTATTCTTTTCCCTCGACTCTCTCTTTTTCCTGGTTTCCCTCTTCTGCATGAACTCTTTCTTCACCTTCTATTCCCTCGACTCTCTCTTTTCCCTGGTTTCCCTCTTCTGCATTACCTCTCTCTTTTAGCTCTTTTCCCCTCAAGTGACTCTTTTCCGTGGCGTCCCTCTTTTCCATGAACTCTCTCTTCCCCTTCTTTTCCCTCGACTCTCTCTTTTTCCTGGTTTCCCTCTTCTGCATGAACTGTTTCTCCACCTTCTTTTCCATCGACTCTCTCTTTTCCCTGGTTTCCCTCTTTTTCATGAACTCTCTGTTTCCCTTCTTTTCCCTCGACTCTCTCTTTTCCCTGGTTTCCCTCTTCTGCATGAACTTTTTCTCCACCTTCTTTTCCCTCGACACTCTCTTTTCCCTGGTTTCCCTCTTCTGCATTACCTGTCTCTTTTAGCTCCTTTCCCCTCGAGTGACTCTTTTCCCTGGCGTCCCTCTTCTGCATTAACTCTCTCTTTCCCTTCTTTTCCCTCGACTCGCTCTTTTCCCCGGCGTCCCTCTTTTCCTTGAGCTCTCTCTTCCCCTTCGTTTCCATCGACTCTCTCTTTTGCCGGGTTTCGCTCTTCTGCATTAACTCTCTTTCTATTCTTTTCCCTCGACTCTCTCTTTTCCCTGGTTTCCCTCTTCTGCATTACCTCTCTCTTTTAGCTCTTTTCCCCTCAAGTGACTCTTTTCCCTGGCGTCCCTCTTTTCCATGAACTCTCTCTTCCCCTTCTTTTCCGTCGACTCTCTCTTTTTCCTGGTTTCCCTCTTCTGCATGAACTGTTTCTCCACCTTCTTTTCCATCGACTCTCTCTTTTCCCTGGTTTCCCTCTTTTTCATGAACTCTCTGTTTCCCTTCTTTTCCCTCGACTCTCTCTTTTCCCTGGCTTCCCTCTTCTGCATGATTTCTCTCGTTCCCTTTTTTTCCCCTCGACTCTCTCTTTTCCCTGGTTTCCCTCTTCTGCATGAACTCTTTCTCCACCTTCTTTTCCCCCGACTCTCTCTTTTCCCTGCTTTCCCTCTTCGGCATGATTTTTCTCGTTCCCTTTTTTTTCCCCTCGACTCTCTCTTTTCCCTAGTTTCCCTCTTCTGCATTAGCTCTCTCTTTTAGCTCTTTTCCTGTCGCATGACTCTTTTCCGTGGCGTCCCTCTTTTCCATGAACTCTCTCTTCCCCTTCTTTTCCCTCGACTCTCTCTTTTTCCTGGTTTCCCTCTTCTGCATGAACTGTTTCTCCACCTTCTTTTCCATCGACTCTCTCTTTTCCCTGGTTTCCCTCTTTTTCATGAACTCTCTGTTTCCCTTCTTTTCCCTCGACTCTTTTTCCTGGTTTCCCTCTTCTGCATGAACTCTTTCTTCACCTTCTATTCCCTCGACTCTCTCTTTTCCCGGGTTTCGCTCTTCTGCATTAACTCTCTCTTTCTATTCTTTTCCCTCGACTCTCTCTTTTCCCGGGTTTCCCTCTTCTGCATGAACTCTTTCTTCACCTTCTATTCCCTCGACTCTCTCTTTTCCCTGGTTTCCCTCTTCTGCATTACCTCTCTCTTTTAGCTCTTTTCCCCTCAAGTGACTCTTTTCCCTGGCGTCCCTCTTTTCCATGAACTCTCTCTTCCCCTTCTTTTCCCTCGACTCTCTCTTTTTCCTGGTTTCCCTCTTCTGCATGAACTGTTTCTCCACCTTCTTTTCCATCGACTCTCTCTTTTCCCTGGTTTCCCTCTTTTTCATGAACTCTCTGTTTCCCTTCTTTTCCCTCGACTCTCTCTTTTCCCTGGTTTCCCTCTTCTGCATGAACTTTTTCTCCACCTTCTTTTCCCTCGACTCTCTCTTTTCCCTGGTTTCCCTCTTCTGCATGAACTTTTTCTCCACCTTCTTTTCCCTCGACACTCTCTTTTCCCTGGTTTCCCTCTTCTGCATTACCTGTCTCTTTTAGCTCCTTTCCCCTCGAGTGACTCTTTTCCCTGGCGTCCCTCTTCTGCATTAACTCTCTCTTTCCCTTCTTTTCCCTCGACTCGCTCTTTTCCCCGGCGTCCCTCTTTTCCTTGAGCTCTCTCTTCCCCTTCGTTTCCATCGACTCTCTCTTTTCCCGGGTTTCGCTCTTCTGCATTAACTCTCTCTTTCTATTCTTTTCCCTCGACTCTCTCTTTTTCCTGGTTTCCCTCTTCTGCATGAACTCTTTCTTCACCTTCTTTTCCCTCGACTCTCTCTTTTCCCTGGTTTCCCTCTTCTGCATTACCTCTCTCTTTTAGCTCTTTTCCCCTCAAGTGACTCTTTTCCCTAGCGTCCCTCTTTTCCATGAACTCTCTCTTTCTATTCTTTTCCCCCGACTCTCTCTTTTCCCCGGCGTCCCTCTTTTCCTTGAGCTCTCTCTTCCCCTTTTTTTCCCTCGACTCTCTCTTTTCCCGGGTTTCCCTCTTCTGCATTAACTCTCTCTTTCTATTCTTTTCCCTCGACGCTCTCTTTACCCTGGCTTCCCTCTTCTGCATGATTTCTGTCGTTCCTTTTTTTTCCCCTCGACTCTCTCTTTTCCCTGGTTTCCCTCTTCTGCATGAACTTTTTCTCCACCTTCTTTTCCCTCGACACTCTCTTTTCCCTGGTTTCCCTCTTCTGCATTACCTGTCTCTTTTAGCTCCTTTCCCCTCGAGTGACTCTTTTCCCTGGCGTCCCTCTTCTGCATTAACTCTCTCTTTCCCTTCTTTTCCCTCGACTCGCTCTTTTCCCCGGCGTCCCTCTTTTCCTTGAGCTCTTTCTTCCCCTTCGTTTCCATCGACTCTCTCTTTTCCCGGGTTTCGCTCTTCTGCATTAACTCTCTCTTTCTATTCTTTTCCCTCGACTCTCTCTTTTTCCTGGTTTCCCTCTTCTGCATGAACTCTTTCTTCACCTTCTTTTCCCTCGACTCTCTCTTTTCCCTGGTTTCCCTCTTCTGCATTACCTCTCTCTTTTAGCTCTTTTCCCCTCAAGTGACTCTTTTCCCTAGCGTCCCTCTTTTCCATGAACTCTCTCTTTCTATTCTTTTCCCCCGACTCTCTCTTTTCCCCGGCGTCCCTCTTTTCCTTGAGCTCTCTCTTCCCCTTTTTTTCCCTCGACTCTCTCTTTTCCCGGGTTTCCCTCTTCTGCATTAACTCTCTCTTTCTATTCTTTTCCCTCGACGCTCTCTTTACCCTGGCTTCCCTCTTCTGCATGATTTCTCTCGTTCCCTTTTTTTCCCCTCGACTCTCTCTTTTCCCTGGTTTCCCTCTTCTGCATGAACTCTTTCTCCACCTTCTTTTCCATCGACTCTCTCTTTTCCCTGCTTTCCCTCTTCAGCATGATTTTTCTCATTCACTTTTTTTTCCCCTCGACTCTCTCTTTTTCCTGGTTTCCCTCTTCTGCATTACCTCTCTCTTTTAGCTCTTTTCCCCTCAAGTGACTCTTTTCCCTGGCGTCCCTCTTTTCCATGAACACTCTCTTCCCCTTCTTTTCCCTCGACTCTCTCTTTTCCCTGGTTTCCCTCTTCTGCATGAACTGTTTCTCCACCTTCTTTTCCATCGACTCTCTCTTTTCCCTGGTTTCCCTCTTTTTCATGAACTCTCTGTTTCCCTTCTTTTCCCTCGACTCTCTCTTTTCCCTGGCTTCCCTCTTCTGCATGATTTCTCTCGTTCCCTTTTTTTCCCCTCGACTCTCTCTTTTCCCTGGTTTCCCTCTTCTGCATGAACTCTTTCTCCACCTTCTTTTCCATCGACTCTCTCTTTTCCCTGCTTTCCCTCTTTTTCATGAACTCTCTGTTTCCCTTCTTTTCCCTCGACTCTCTCTTTTTCCTGGTTTCCCTCTTCTGCATGAACTCTTTCTTCACCTTTTATTCCCTCGACTCTCTCTTTTCCCTGGTTTCCCTCTTCTGCATGAACTGTTTCTCCACCTTCTTTTCCCTCGACACTCTCTTTTCCCTGGTTTCCCTCTTCTGCATTACCTCTCTCTTTTAGCTCCTTTCCCCTCGAGTGACTCTTTTCCCTGGCGTCCCTCTTTTCCATGAACTCTCTCTTCCCCTTCTTTTCCCTCGACTCTCTCTTTTTCCTGGTTTCCCTCTTCTGCATGAACTGTTTCTCCACCTTCTTTTCCATCGACTCTCTCTTTTCCCTGGTTTCCCTCTTTTCCTTGAGCTCTCTCTTCCCCTTCGTTTCCATCGACTCTCTCTTTTCCCTGGCTTCCCTCTTCTGCATGATTTCTCTCGTTCCCTTTTTTTCCCCTCGACTCTCTCTTTTCCCTGGTTTCCCTCTTCTGCATGAACTCTTTCTCCACCTTCTTTTCCATCGACTCTCTCTTTTCCCTGCTTTCCTTCTTCGGCATGATTTTTCTCGTTCCCTTTTTTTTCCCCTCGAGTCTCTCTTTTCCCTAGTTTCCCTCTTCTTCATTACCTCTCTCTTTTAGCTCTTTTCCCGTCGCATGACTCTTTTCCGTGGCGTCCCTCTTTTCCATGAACTCTCTCTTCCCCTTCTTTTCCCTCGACTCTCTCTTTTTCCTGGTTTCCCTCTTCTGCATGAACTGTTTCTCCACCTTCTATTCCCTCGACTCTCTCTTTTCCCTGGTTTCCCTCTTCTGCATTACCTCTCTCTTTTAGCTCTTTTCCCCTCAAGTGACTCTTTTCCCTGGCGTCCCTCTTTTCCATGAACTCTCTCTTCCCCTTCTTTTCCCTCGACTCTCTCTTTTTCCTGGTTTCCCTCTTCTGCATGAACTGTTTCTCCACCTTCTTTTCCATCGACTCTCTCTTTTCCCTGGTTTCCCTCTTCTGCATGAACTGTTTCTCCACCTTCTTTTCCATCGACTCTCTCTTTTCCCTGGTTTCCCTCTTTTTCATGAACTCTCTGTTTCCCTTCTTTTCCCTCGACTCTCTCTTTTCCCTGGTTTCCCTCTTCTGCATGAACTTTTTCTCCACCTTCTTTTCCCTCGACACTCTCTTTTCCCTGGTTTCCCTCTTCTGCATTACCTGTCTCTTTTAGCTCCTTTCCCCTCGAGTGACTCTTTTCCCTGGCGTCCCTCTTCTGCATTAACTCTCTCTTTCCCTTCTTTTCCCTCGACTCGCTCTTTTCCCCGGCGTCCCTCTTTTCCTTGAGCTCTCTCTTCCCCTTCGTTTCCATCGACTCTCTCTTTTCCCGGGTTTCGCTCTTCTGCATTAACTCTCTCTTTCTATTCTTTTCCCTCGACTCTCTCTTTTTCCTGGTTTCCCTCTTCTGCATGAACTCTTTCTTCACCTTCTTTTCCCTCGACTCTCTCTTTTCCCTGCTTTCCTTCTTCGGCATGATTTTTCTCGTTCCCTTTTTTTTCCCCTCGAGTCTCTCTTTTCCCTAGTTTCCCTCTTCTTCATTACCTCTCTCTTTTAGCTCTTTTCCCGTCGCATGACTCTTTTCCGTGGCGTCCCTCTTTTCCATGAACTCTCTCTTCCCCTTCTTTTCCCTCGACTCTCTCTTTTTCCTGGTTTCCCTCTTCTGCATGAACTGTTTCTCCACCTTCTTTTCCATCGACTCTCTCTTTTCCCTGGTTTCCCTCTTTTTCATGAACTCTCTGTTTCCCTTCTTTTCCCTCGACTCTTTTTCCTGGTTTCCCTCTTCTGCATGAACTCTCTCTTTCCCTTCTTTTTCCTCGACTCTCTCTTTTCCCTGGTTTCCCTCTTCTGCATGAACTCTTTCTCCACCTTCTATTCCCTCGACTCTCTCTTTTCCCTGGTTTCCCTCTTCTGCATTACCTCTCTCTTTTAGCTCTTTTCCCCTCAAGTGACTCTTTTCCCTGGCGTCCCTCTTTTCCATGAACTCTCTCTTCCCCGTCTTTTCCCTCGACTCTCTCTTTTTCCTGGTTTCCCTCTTCTGCATGAACTGTTTCTCCACCTTCTTTTCCATCGACTCTCTCTTTTCCCTGGTTTCCCTCTTTTTCATGAACTCTCTGTTTCCCTTCTTTTCCCTCGACTCTCTCTTTTCCCTGGTTTCCCTCTTCTGCATGAACTCTTTCTTCACCTTCTATTCCCTCGACTCTCTCTTTTCCCTGGTTTCCCTCTTCTGCATTACCTGTCTCTTTTAGCTCTTTTCCCCTCGAGTGACTCTTTTCCCTGGCGTCCCTCTTCTGCATTAACTCTCTCTTTCCCTTCTTTTCCCTCGACTCGCTCTTTTCCCCGGCGTCCCTCTTTTCCTTGAGCTCTCTCTTCCCCTTCATTTCCATCGACTCTCTCTTTTCCCGGGTTTCACTCTTCTGCATTAACTCTCTCTTTCTATTCTTTTCCCCCGACTCTCTCTTTTTCCTGGTTTCCCTCTTCTGCATGAACTCTTTCTTCACCTTCTATTCCCTCGACTCTCTCTTTTCCCTGGTTTCCCTCTTCTGCATTACCTCTCTCTTTTAGCTCTTTTCCCCTCAAGTGACTCTTTTCCCTAGCGTCCCTCCTTTCCATGAACTCTCTCTCTCTATTCTTTTCCCCCGACTCTCTCTTTTCCCCGGCGTCCCTCTTTTCCTTGAGCTCTCTCTTCCCCTTTTTTTCCCTCGACTCTCTCTTTTCCCGGGTTTCCCTCTTCTGCATTAACTCTCTCTTTCTATTCTTTTCCCTCGACGCTCTCATTTCCCTGGCTTCCCTCTTCTGCATGATTTCTCTCGTTCCCTTTTTTTTCCCCTCGACTCTCTCTTTTCCCTGGTTTCCCTCTTCTGCATGAACTCTTTCTCCACCTTCTTTTCCATCGACTCTCTCTTTTCCCTGCTTTCCCTCTTCGGCATGATTTTTCTCGTTCCCTTTTTTTTCCCCTCGACTCTCTCTTTTCCCTAGTTTCCCTCTTCTGCATTACCTCTCTCTTTTAGCTCTTTTCCCCTCAAGTGACTCTTTTCCCTAGCGTCCCTCTTTTCCATGAACTCTCTCTTTCTATTCTTTTCCCCCGACTCTCTCTTTTCCCCGGCGTCCCTCTTTTCCTTGAGCTCTCTCTTCCCCTTCGTTTCCATCGACTCTCTCTTTTCCCTGGTTTCCCTCTTCTGCATTACCTCTCTCTTTTAGCTCTTTTCCCCTCAAGTGACTCTTTTCCCTGCCGTCCCTCTTTTCCATGAACTCTCTCTTCCCCTTCTTTTCCCTCGACTCTCTCTTTTTCCTGGTTTCCCTCTTCTGCATGAACTGTTTCTCCACCTTCTTTTCCATCGACTCTCTCTTTTCCCTGGTTTCCCTCTTTTTCATGAACTCTCTGTTTCCCTTCTTTTCCCTCGACTCTCTCTTTTCCCTGGTTTCCCTCTTCTGCATGAACTCTTTCTCCACCTTCTTTTCCATCGACTCTCTCTTTTCCCTGCTTTCCCACTTCGGCATGATTTTTCTCGTTCCCTTTTTTTTCCCCTCGACTCTCTCTTTTCCCTAGTTTCCCTCTTCTGCATTACCTCTCTCTTTTAGCTCTTTTCCCGTCGCATGACTCTTTTCCGTGGCGTCCCTCTTTTCCATGAACTCTCTCTTCCCCTTCTTTTCCCTCGACTCTCTCTTTTTCCTGGTTTCCCTCTTCTGCATGAACTGTTTCTCCACCTTCTTTTCCATCGACTCTCTGTTTTCCCTGGTTTCCCTCTTTTTCATGAACTCTCTGTTTCCCTTCTTTTCCCTCGACTGTCTCTTTTCCCTGGTTTCCCTCTTCTGCATTAACTCTCTCTTTCCATTCTTTTCCCTCGACTCTCTCTTTTCCCTGGTTTCCCTCTTCTGCATTAACTCTCTCTTTCCATTCTTTTCCCTCGACTCTCTCTTTTCCCTGGTTTCCCTCTTCTGCATGAACTTTTTCTCCACCTTCTTTTCCCTCGACACTCTCTTTTCCCTGGTTTCCCTCTTCTGCATTACCTGTCTCTTTTAGCTCCTTTCCCCTCGAGTGACTCTTTTCCCTGGCGTCCCTCTTCTGCATTAACTCTCTCTTTCCCTTCTTTTCCCTCGACTCGCTCTTTTCCCCGGCGTCCCTCTTTTCCTTGAGCTCTCTCTTCCCCTTCGTTTCCATCGACTCTCTCTTTTCCCGGGTTTCGCTCTTCTGCATTAACTCTCTCTTTCTATTCTTTTCCCTCGACTCTGTCTTTTTCCTGGTTTCCCTCTTCTGCATGAACTCTTTCTTCACCTTCTTTTCCCTCGACTCTCTCTTTTCCCTGGTTTCCCTCTTCTGCATTACCTCTCTCTTTTAGCTCTTTTCCCCTCAAGTGACTCTTTTCCCTAGCGTCCCTCTTTTCCATGAACTCTCTCTTTCTATTCTTTTCCCCCGACTCTCTCTTTTCCCCGGCGTCCCTCTTTTCCTTGAGCTCTCTCTTCCCCTTTTTTTCCCTCGACTCTCTCTTTTCCCGGGTTTCCCTCTTCTGCATTAACTCTCTCTTTCTATTCTTTTCCCTCGACGCTCTCTTTACCCTGGCTTCCCTCTTCTGCATGATTTCTCTCGTTCCCTTTTTTCCCCCTCGACTCTCTCTTTTCCCTGGTTTCCCTCTTCTGCATGAACTCTTTCTCCACCTTCTTTTCCATCGACTCTCTCTTTTCCCTGCTTTCCCTCTTCTGCATTACCTCTCTCTTTTAGCTCTTTTCCCCTCAAGTGACTCTTTTCCCTAGCGTCCCTCTTTTCCATGAACTCTCTCTTTCTATTCTTTTCCCCCGACTCTCTCTTTTCCCCGGCGTCCCTCTTTTCCTTGAGCTCTCTCTTCCCCTTCGTTCCATCAACTCTCTCTTTTGCCGGGTTTCGCTCTTCTGCATTAACTCTCTTTCTATTCTTTTCCCTCGACTCTCTCTTTTCCCTGGTTTCCCTCTTCTGCATTACCTCTCTCTTTTAGCTCTTTTCCCCTCAAGTGACTCTTTTCCCTAGCGTCCCTCTTTTCCATGAACTCTCTCTTCCCCTTCTTTTCCCTCGACTCTCTCTTTTTCCTGGTTTCCCTCTTCTGCATGAATTGTTTCTCCACCTTCTTTTCCATCGACTCTCTCTTTTCCCTGGTTTCCCTCTTCTGCATGAACTCTTTCTCCACCTTCTTTTCCATCGACTCTCTCTTTTCCCTGCTTTCCTTCTTCGGCATGATTTTTCTCGTTCCCTTTTTTTTCCCCTCGAGTCTCTCTTTTCCCTAGTTTCCCTCTTCTTCATTACCTCTCTCTTTTAGCTCTTTTCCCGTCGCATGACTCTTTTCCGTGGCGTCCCTCTTTTCCATGAACTCTCTCTTCCCCTTCTTTTCCCTCGACTCTCTCTTTTTCCTGGTTTCCCTCTTCTGCATGAACTGTTTCTCCACCTTCTTTTCCATCGACTCTCTCTTTTCCCTGGTTTCCCTCTTTTTCATGAACTCTCTGTTTCCCTTCTTTTCCCTCGACTCTTTTTCCTGGTTTCCCTCTTCTGCATGAACTCTCTCTTTCCCTTCTTTTTCCTCGACTCTCTCTTTTCCCTGGTTTCCCTCTTCTGCATGAACTCTTTCTCCACCTTCTATTCCCTCGACTCTCTCTTTTCCCTGGTTTCCCTCTTCTGCATTACCTCTCTCTTTTAGCTCTTTTCCCCTCAATTGACTCTTTTCCCTGGCGTCCCTCTTTTCCATGAACTCTCTCTTCCCCGTCTTTTCCCTCGACTCTCTCTTTTTCCTGGTTTCCCTCTTCTGCATGAACTGTTTCTCCACCTTCTTTTCCATCGACTCTCTCTTTTCCCTGGTTTCCCTCTTTTTCATGAACTCTCTGTTTCCCTTCTTTTCCCTCGACTCTCTCTTTTCCCTGGTTTCCCTCTTCTGCATGAACTCTTTCTTCACCTTCTATTCCCTCGACTCTCTCTTTTCCCTGGTTTCCCTCTTCTGCATTACCTGTCTCTTTTAGCTCTTTTCCCCTCGAGTGACTCTTTTCCCTGGCGTCCCTCTTCTGCATTAACTCTCTCTTTCCCTTCTTTTCCCTCGACTCGCTCTTTTCCCCGGCGTCCCTCTTTTCCTTGAGCTCTCTCTTCCCCTTCATTTCCATCGACTCTCTCTTTTCCCGGGTTTCACTCTTCTGCATTAACTCTCTCTTTCTATTCTTTTCCCTCGACTCTGTCTTTTTCCTGGTTTCCCTCTTCTGCATGAACTCTTTCTTCACCTTCTTTTCCCTCGACTCTCTCTTTTCCCTGGTTTCCCTCTTCTGCATTACCTCTCTCTTTTAGCTCTTTTCCCCTCAAGTGACTCTTTTCCCTAGCGTCCCTCTTTTCCATGAACTCTCTCTTTCTATTCTTTTCCCCCGACTCTCTCTTTTCCCCGGCGTCCCTCTTTTCCTTGAGCTCTCTCTTCCCCTTTTTTTCCCTCGACTCTCTCTTTTCCCGGGTTTCCCTCTTCTGCATTAACTCTCTCTTTCTATTCTTTTCCCTCGACGCTCTCTTTACCCTGGCTTCCCTCTTCTGCATGATTTCTCTCGTTCCCTTTTTTCCCCCTCGACTCTCTCTTTTCCCTGGTTTCCCTCTTCTGCATGAACTCTTTCTCCACCTTCTTTTCCATCGACTCTCTCTTTTCCCTGCTTTCCCTCTTCTGCATTACCTCTCTCTTTTAGCTCTTTTCCCCTCAAGTGACTCTTTTCCCTAGCGTCCCTCTTTTCCATGAACTCTCTCTTTCTATTCTTTTCCCCCGACTCTCTCTTTTCCCCGGCGTCCCTCTTTTCCTTGAGCTCTCTCTTCCCCTTCGTTCCATCAACTCTCTCTTTTGCCGGGTTTCGCTCTTCTGCATTAACTCTCTTTCTATTCTTTTCCCTCGACTCTCTCTTTTCCCTGGTTTCCCTCTTCTGCATTACCTCTCTCTTTTAGCTCTTTTCCCCTCAAGTGACTCTTTTCCCTAGCGTCCCTCTTTTCCATGAACTCTCTCTTCCCCTTCTTTTCCCTCGACTCTCTCTTTTTCCTGGTTTCCCTCTTCTGCATGAATTGTTTCTCCACCTTCTTTTCCATCGACTCTCTCTTTTCCCTGGTTTCCCTCTTTTCCTTGAGCTCTCTCTTCCCCTTCGTTTCCATCGACTCTCTCTTTTCCCTGGCTTCCCTCTTCTGCATGATTTCTCTCGTTCCCTTTTTTTCCCCTCGACTCTCTCTTTTCCCTGGTTTCCCTCTTCTGCATGAACTCTCTGTTTCCCTTCTTTTCCCTCGACTCTTTTTCCTGGTTTCCCTCTTCTGCATGAACTCTCTCTTTCCCTTCTTTTTCCTCGACTCTCTCTTTTCCCTGGTTTCCCTCTTCTGCATGAACTCTTTCTCCACCTTCTATTCCCTCGACTCTCTCTTTTCCCTGGTTTCCCTCTTCTGCATTACCTCTCTCTTTTAGCTCTTTTCCCCTCAAGTGACTCTTTTCCCTGGCGTCCCTCTTTTCCATGAACTCTCTCTTCCCCGTCTTTTCCCTCGACTCTCTCTTTTTCCTGGTTTCCCTCTTCTGCATGAACTGTTTCTCCACCTTCTTTTCCATCGACTCTCTCTTTTCCCTGGTTTCCCTCTTTTTCATGAACTCTCTGTTTCCCTTCTTTTCCCTCGACTCTCTCTTTTCCCTGGTTTCCCTCTTCTGCATTACCTGTCTCTTTTAGCTCTTTTCCCCTCGAGTGACTCTTTTCCCTGGCGTCCCTCTTCTGCATTAACTCTCTCTTTCCCTTCTTTTCCCTCGACTCGCTCTTTTCCCCGGCGTCCCTCTTTTCCTTGAGCTCTCTCTTCCCCTTCATTTCCATCGACTCTCTCTTTTCCCGGGTTTCACTCTTCTGCATTAACTCTCTCTTTCTATTCTTTTCCCCCGACTCTCTCTTTTTCCTGGTTTCCCTCTTCTGCATGAACTCTTTCTTCACCTTCTATTCCCTCGACTCTCTCTTTTCCCTGGTTTCCCTCTTCTGCATTACCTCTCTCTTTTAGCTCTTTTCCCCTCAAGTGACTCTTTTCCCTAGCGTCCCTCCTTTCCATGAACTCTCTCTCTCTATTCTTTTCCCCCGACTCTCTCTTTTCCCCGGCGTCCCTCTTTTCCTTGAGCTCTCTCTTCCCCTTTTTTTCCCTCGACTCTCTCTTTTCCCGGGTTTCCCTCTTCTGCATTAACTCTGTCTTTCTATTCTTTTCCCTCGACGCTCTCATTTCCCTGGCTTCCCTCTTCTGCATGATTTCTCTCGTTCCCTTTTTTTTCCCCTCGACTCTCTCTTTTCCCTGGTTTCCCTCTTCTGCATGAACTCTTTCTCCACCTTCTTTTCCATCGACTCTCTCTTTTCCCTGCTTTCCCTCTTCGGCATGATTTTTCTCGTTCCCTTTTTTTTCCCCTCGACTCTCTCTTTTCCCTAGTTTCCCTCTTCTGCATTACCTCTCTCTTTTAGCTCTTTTCCCCTCAAGTGACTCTTTTCCCTAGCGTCCCTCTTTTCCATGAACTCTCTCTTTCTATTCTTTTCCCCCGACTCTCTCTTTTCCCCGGCGTCCCTCTTTTCCTTGAGCTCTCTCTTCCCCTTTTTTTCCCTCGACTCTCTCTTTTCCCGGGTTTCCCTCTTCTGCATTAACTCTCTCTTTCTATTCTTTTCCCTCGACGCTCTCTTTACCCTGGCTTCCCTCTTCTGCATGATTTCTCTCGTTCCCTTTTTTTCCCCTCGACTCTCTCTTTTCCCTGGTTTCCCTCTTCTGCATGAACTCTTTCTCCACCTTCTTTTCCATCGACTCTCTCTTTTCCCTGCTTTCCCTCTTCTGCATTACCTCTCTCTTTTAGCTCTTTTCCCCTCAAGTGACTCTTTTCCCTAGCGTCCCTCTTTTCCATGAACTCTCTCTTCCCCTTCTTTTCCCTCGACTCTCTCTTTTTCCTGGTTTCCCTCTTCTGCATGAACTCTTTCTCCACCTTCTTTTCCATCGACTCTCTCTTTTCCCTGCTTTCCCTCTTCGGCATGATTTTTCTCGTTCCCTTTTTTTTCCCCTCGACTCTCTCTTTTCCCTAGTTTCCCTCTTCTGCATTACCTCTCTCTTTTAGCTCTTTTCCCCTCAAGTGACTCTTTTCCCTAGCGTCCCTCTTTTCCATGAACTCTCTCTTTCTCTTCTTTTCCCCCGACTCTCTCTTTTCCCCGGCGTCCCTCTTTTCCTTGAGCTCTCTCTTCCCCTTCGTTTCCATCGACTCTCTCTTTTGCCGGGTTTCGCTCTTCTGCATTAACTCTCTTTCTATTCTTTTCCCTCGACTCTCTCTTTTCCCTGGTTTCCCTCTTCTGCATTACCTCTCTCTTTTAGCTCTTTTCCCCTCAAGTGACTCTTTTCCCTGGTGTCCCTCTTTTCCATGAACTCTCTCTTCCCCTTCTTTTCCCTCGACTCTCTCTTTTTCCTGGTTTCCCTCTTCTGCATGAACTGTTTCTCCACCTTCTTTTCCATCGACTCTCTCTTTTCCCTGGTTTCCCTCTTTTCCATGAACTCTCTCTTTCTATTCTTTTCCCCCGACTCTCTCTTTTCCCCGGCGTCCCTCTTTTCCTTGAGCTCTCTCTTCCCCTTTTTTTCCCTCGACTCTCTCTTTTCCCGGGTTTCCCTCTTCTGCATTAACTCTCTTTCTATTCTTTTCCCTCGACTCTCTCTTTTCCCTGGTTTCCCTCTTCTGCATTACCTCTCTCTTTTAGCTCTTTTCCCCTCAAGTGACTCTTTTCCCTAGCGTCCCTCTTTTCCATGAACTCTCTCTTCCCCTTCTTTTCCCTCGACTGTCTCTTTTTCCTGGTTTCCCTCTTCTGCATGAACTGTTTCTCCACCTTCTTTTCCATCGACTCTCTCTTTTCCCTGGTTTCCCTCTTTTCCATGAACTCTCTCTTTCTATTCTTTTCCCCCGACTCTCTCTTTTCCCCGGCGTCCCTCTTTTCCTTGAGCTCTCTCTTCCCCTTTTTTTCCCTCGACTCTCTCTTTTCCCGGGTTTCCCTCTTCTGCATTAACTCTCTCTTTCTATTCTTTTCCCTCGACGCTCTCTTTACCCTGGCTTCCCTCTTCTGCATGATTTCTCTCGTTCCCTTTTTTTCCCCTCGACTCTCTCTTTTCCCTGGTTTCCCTCTTCTGCATGAACTCTTTCTCCACCTTCTTTTCCATCGACTCTCTCTTTTCCCTGCTTTCCCTCTTCTGCATTACCTCTCTCTTTTAGCTCTTTTCCCCTCAAGTGACTCTTTTCCCTAGCGTCCCTCTTTTCCATGAACTCTCTCTTTCTATTCTTTTCCCCCGACTCTCTCTTTTCCCCGGCGTCCCTCTTTTCCTTGAGCTCTCTCTTCCCCTTCGTTCCATCAACTCTCTCTTTTGCCGGGTTTCGCTCTTCTGCATTAACTCTCTTTCTGTTCTTTTCCCTCGACTCTCTCTTTTCCCTGGTTTCCCTCTTCTGCATTACCTCTCTCTTTTAGCTCTTTTCCCCTCAAGTGACTCTTTTCCCTAGCGTCCCTCTTTTCCATGAACTCTCTCTTCCCCTTCTTTTCCCTCGACTCTCTCTTTTTCCTGGTTTCCCTCTTCTGCATGAATTGTTTCTCCACCTTCTTTTCCATCGACTCTCTCTTTTCCCTGCTTTCCCTCTTTTCCTTGAGCTCTCTCTTCCCCTTCGTTTCCATCGACTCTCTCTTTTCCCTGGCTTCCCTCTTCTGCATGATTTCTCTCGTTCCCTTTTTTTCCCCTCGACTCTCTCTTTTCCCTGGTTTCCCTCTTCTGCATGAACTCTTTCTCCACCTTCTTTTCCATCGACTCTCTCTTTTCCCTGCTTTCCTTCTTCGGCATGATTTTTCTCGTTCCCTTTTTTTTCCCCTCGAGTCTCTCTTTTCCCTAGTTTCCCTCTTCTTCATTACCTCTCTCTTTTAGCTCTTTTCCCGTCGCATGACTCTTTTCCGTGGCGTCCCTCTTTTCCATGAACTCTCTCTTCCCCTTCTTTTCCCTCGACTCTCTCTTTTTCCTGGTTTCCCTCTTCTGCATGAACTGTTTCTCCACCTTCTTTTCCATCGACTCTCTCTTTTCCCTGGTTTCCCTCTTTTTCATGAACTCTCTGTTTCCCTTCTTTTCCCTCGACTCTTTTTCCTGGTTTCCCTCTTCTGCATGAACTCTCTCTTTCCCTTCTTTTTCCTCGACTCTCTCTTTTCCCTGGTTTCCCTCTTCTGCATGAACTCTTTCTCCACCTTCTATTCCCTCGACTCTCTCTTTTCCCTGGTTTCCCTCTTCTGCATTACCTCTCTCTTTTAGCTCTTTTCCCCTCAAGTGACTCTTTTCCCTGGCGTCCCTCTTTTCCATGAACTCTCTCTTCCCCGTCTTTTCCCTCGACTCTCTCTTTTTCCTGGTTTCCCTCTTCTGCATGAACTGTTTCTCCACCTTCTTTTCCATCGACTCTCTCTTTTCCCTGGTTTCCCTCTTTTTCATGAACTCTCTGTTTCCCTTCTTTTCCCTCGACTCTCTCTTTTCCCTGGTTTCCCTCTTCTGCATGAACTCTTTCTTCACCTTCTATTCCCTCGACTCTCTCTTTTCCCTGGTTTCCCTCTTCTGCATTACCTGTCTCTTTTAGCTCTTTTCCCCTCGAGTGACTCTTTTCCCTGGCGTCCCTCTTCTGCATTAACTCTCTCTTTCCCTTCTTTTCCCTCGACTCTCTCTTTTCCCCGGCGTCCCTCTTTTCCTTGAGCTCTCTCTTCCCCTTCATTTCCATCGACTCTCTCTTTTCCCGGGTTTCACTCTTCTCCATTAACTCTCTCTTTCTATTCTTTTCCCCCGCCTCTCTCTTTTTCCTGGTTTCCCTCTTCTCATGAACTCTTTCTTCACCTTCTTTTCCCTCGACTCTCTCTTTCCCCTCTTTTCCCTCGCCTGTCTTTTACCTCTTGTCCCCTCGCCTGGCTTTTTTCCCTGTTTTCCCTCTCTTCCATGAACTCTCTCTTTTCCCTTTTTTTTCCATTGCCTGTCTTTTAGCTCTTTTCCCTCGCTTGTTTCTTTTACCTAGTTTCCCCTTGCCTGTCTCTTTTTCCTGGTTTTCCCTTTTGCCCTTGCCTGTCTCTTTTCCCTCTTTTCCATGAACTCTCTCTGTGACCTCTTTTCACCCTGCCTCTTTTCCCTCGTTTCCATCAACTGTCTCCTTTCCCTTTTCCCCCCTCGCCTGTCTCTTTCACATCTTTTCCCTCTTTTCCCTGAACTCTATTCACTCTTCTCCCTCGCCTGTCTCCTTTACCTCTTTTCCCTCACCTCTCTCTTTTCCTTGGTTGCCCTCTTTTCCATCCACCCGCTCTTTTCCCCTCGCCTCTCTCTTTTCCCTCTTCCCCCCTCGCCTCTCTCTTTTCCCTGGTTTCCCTCTATTCCCGCGCCTATCTCTTTTCCTTCTTTTCCCTTACCTGTCTTTTACCTCTTTTCCCTCCCCTGTCTCTTTTCCCTCTTTTCCCCTCGCTTGTCTCTTGTCCCTGGTTTCCCTCTTTTCACGAACTCCCTCTTTCCTCTCGCTTGTTTCTTGTACCTGTTTTCCCCTTGCCTGTCTCTTTAACCTCTCTACCCTCGGTGTCTAATTTTCCCACTTTCACTCGCCTCCCTCTTTTCCCTCAACTCTCCCTTTTCTCTCTCTTCCCTCTTTTCCCTCGCCTCTCTCTTTTCCCTGGTTTCCCTCTTTTCCATGAACTCTCCCGTTCCCCTCTTTCCCCTGTCCTCTCTTTGTTACCTCTTCTCCCTCTTTGCCTCAACTCTTTCTTTTCCCTATTTTCCCTGGCCTGTCTCTTTTCCCTGGTTTCCATCTTTTCCAATAACTCTCTCTTTTCCCTCTTTGCCCTCACCTTTCCCTTTTCCCTTGTTTTCCTCTTTTCCATGAACTTTCACTTTTCCCACTTTTCCCTCACCTGTGTCTTTTCCCTGGTTTCCCTCTTTGCCCTCACCTTTCCCTTTCACCTCTCGTCCCTTGGTGTCCAATTTTCCTACTTTCACTCGCCTCCCTATTTTCCCTTTTTTCCCCTCAACTCTCTCTTTTCCCTCTTTTCCCTCACCTTTCTCATTTCCCTTGTTTTCCTTTTTCCCTCGACTCTCTCTTTTCCCTGGTTTTCCTCTTCTGCATTAACTCTCTCTTTTAGCTCTTTCCCCCTCGCCGGACTCTTTTCCCTGCCTTCCCTCTCTTCCATGAACTCTCTCTTTCCCATCGAGTCTCTCTTCTCCCTGGTTTCCATCTCTTCCATGAACTCTCTCTTTCCCTTCTTTTCCCTCGACTCTCTCTTTTCCCTGGTTTCCCTCTTTCCCACGAACTCTCTCTTCCCCTTCTTTCCCCTCGACTCTCTCTTTTTTTCCTGGTTTCCCTCTTCTGCATTTACTCTCTCTTTTAGCTCTTTTCCCCTCCTCAGACTGTTTTACCTGCCTTCCCTCATTTCCATGAACTCTCTCTTTCCCACCGACACTCTCTTTTCCCTGGTTTCCCTCTTCTACATTAACTCTCTCTTCCCCTTCTTTCCCCTCGACTCTCTCTTTTCCCTGGTTTCCCTCTTCTGCATTCACTCTCTCTTTTAGCTCTTTTCCCCTCACCGGCCTGTTTTCCCTGCCTTCCCTCGTTTCCATGAACTCTCTCTTTCCCACCGACACTCTCTTTTTACTGGTTTCCCGTCTTTTCCCTCAACCCTCTCTTTTCCCTCTATTGCCTCACCTGCCTCTTTTCCCTGGTTTCCCTCTTCTGTATTAACTCTCTCTTTTAGCTCTTCTCCCCTCGCCAAAATCTTTTCCCTGCCTTCCCTCTTTGCCGTGAACTCTCTCTTTTCCCTCTTTCCCCTCGCTTGTCTCTTCCCTCTTTTCCCCTGTCCTCCCTCTTTTCCCTGGTTTCCCTCTTTTCCCTTGCCTCTTTTACATCTCTTCCCTTTATACCCTCAACTCTCTTTTCCCTCTTTTCCCTCAACTCTCTTTTTTCCCACTTTTCCCTCGCCTGTCTCTTTTCCCTGGTTTCCCTCTTTTCCATGAACTCTGTCTTGTCCCTCTTTTCCATCGCTTGTCTCTTTTGCCTATTTTCCCCTCGCCTGTCTCTTTTCCCTGGTTTCCCTCTTTGCCCTCGCCTGTCTCTCTTCTGTCTCGTCTCTCGTTTTCTAATTGTCCCACTTGCACTGGCCTCCCACTTTTCCCTCTTTTTCCCTCTTGTACCTCACCTGCCTCTTTTCCCTGCTTTCCCTCTTTTCGACGAACTCCCTCTTTTCCCTCTTTTCCCTCGCTTGTTTCCTTTACCTATTTTCCCCTCGCCTGTCTCTTTCCCCTGGTTTCCCTTTGCCCTTGCCTGTCTCTTTAACCTCTCTTTCTCTCGGTGTTTAATTTCCCCACTTTCACTCGCCTCCCTCTTTCCCCTCTTTTTCCTCAACTCTCTCTTTTCTCTCTCTTCCCTCTCCCCCCGAACCTGCCTCTTTTTCCTGGTTTCCCTCTTTTCCAATAACTCTCTCTTTTTCCTCTTTTTCCTCGCCTGTCTCTTTTCCCTCTTTCCCCTCACCTTTCTCTTTTCCCTTGCTCTCCTCTTTTCCATGAACTTTCACTTTTCCCACTTTTCCCTCACCTGTGTCTTTTCCCTGGTTTCCCTCTTTGCCCTCGCCTGTCTCTTTCACCTCTCCTCCCTTGGTGTCCAATTTTCCCACTTTCACTCGCCTCCCTCTTTTCCCTCTTTCCCCGCAACTCTCCTTTTTCTCTCTCTTCCCTCTTTTCCCTCACCTGCCTCTTTTTCCTCGTTTCCCTCTTTTCCAATAACTCTCTCTTTCCCCTCTTTTTCCCTCGCCTGTCTCTCTTACATCTTTATCTCTTTTCCATCGCCCTCTCTCTTTAAACTGCTTTTCCCTCTTTTCCCTCAGCTCTCTCTTTTCCCCTCGCGTGTCTCTGTTACCTCTTCTCCCTCTTTCCCATGAGCTCTCTCTTTTCCCTCTTTTCCCTGGCCTGTCTCTTTACCCTGGCTGCCCTCTTTTCCATCATCTCTCTTTTTCCCTCGCCTGTCTCTCTTCCCTCACCTTTCTCATTTCCCTTGTTTTCCTTTTTTCCATGAACTCTCTCTTTCCCCTCTTTTCCCTCGCCTGTCTTTTACCTCTTGTCCCCTCGCCTGGCTTTTTTCCCTGTTTTCCCTCTCTTCCATGAACTCTCTCTTTTCCCTTTTTTTTCCATTGCCTGTCTTTTAGCTCTTTTCCCTCGCTTGTTTCTTTTACCTAGTTTCCCCTTGCCTGTCTCTTTTTCCTGGTTTTCCCTTTTGCCCTTGCCTGTCTCTTTTCCCTCTTTTCCATGAACTCTCTCTGTGACCTCTTTTCACCCTGCCTCTTTTCCCTCGTTTCCATCAACTCTCCTTTCCCTTTTCCCCCCTCGCCTGTCTCTTTCACATCTTTTCCCTCTTTTCCCTGAACTCTATTCACTCTTCTCCCTCGCCTGTCTCCTTTACCTCTTTTCCCTCACCTCTCTCTTTTCCTTGGTTGCCCTCTTTTCCATCCACCCTCTCTTTTCCCCTCGCCTCTCTCTTTTCCCTCTTCCCCCCTCGCCTCTCTCTTTTCCCTGGTTTCCCTCTATTCCCGCGCCTATCTCTTTTCCTTCTTTTCCCTTACCTGTCTTTTACCTCTTTTCCCTCCCCTGTCTCTTTTCCCTCTTTTCCCCTCGCTTGTCTCTTGTCCCTGGTTTCCCTCTTTTCACGAACTCCCTCTTTCCTCTCGCTTGTTTCTTGTACCTGTTTTCCCCTTGCCTGTCTCTTTAACCTCTCTACCCTCGGTGTCTAATTTTCCCACTTTCACTCGCCTCCCTCTTTTCCCTCAACTCTCCCTTTTCTCTCTCTTCCCTCTTTTCCCTCGCCTCTCTCTTTTCCCTGGTTTCCCTCTTTTCCATGAACTCTCCCTTTCCCCTCTTTCCCCTGTCCTCTCTTTGTTACCTCTTCTCCCTCTTTGCCTCAACTCTTTCTTTTCCCTATTTTCCCTGGCCTGTCTCTTTTCCCTGGTTTCCATCTTTTCCAATAACTCTCTCTTTTCCCTCTTTGCCCTCACCTTTCCCTTTTCCCTTGTTTTCCTCTTTTCCATGAACTTTCACTTTTCCCACTTTTCCCTCACCTGTGTCTTTTCCCTGGTTTCCCTCTTTGCCCTCACCTTTCCCTTTCACCTCTCGTCCCTTGGTGTCCAATTTTCCTACTTTCACTCGCCTCCCTATTTTCCCTTTTTTCCCTCAACTCTCTCTTTTCCCTCTTTTCCCTCACCTGTCTCTTTTCCCTGGTTTCCCTCTTTGCCCTCGCCTGTCTCTTTCACCTCTCTACCCTCGGTGTCTAATTTCCCCACTTTCACTCGCCTCCCTCTTTTCCCTCTTTCCCCGCAACTCTCCCTTTTCTCTCTCTTCCCTCTTTTCCCTCACCTGCCTCTTTTCCCTGGTTTCCCTCTTTTCCAATCACTCTCTCTTTTCCCTCTTTTCCCTCGCCGGTCCCTCTTACATCTTTATCTCTTTTCTATCGCCCTCTCTCTTTAAACTGCTTTTCCCTCTTTTCCCTCAGCTCTCTCTTTTCCCCTCGCTTGTCTCTGTTACCTCTTCTCCCTCTTTCCCATGAACTCTCTCTTTTCCCTAATTCCCCTGGCCTGTGTTTTTACCCTGGCTGCCCTCTTTTCCATCAGCCCTCTCTTTTCCCTCGCCTGTCTCTTTTCCCTCACCTTTCTCATTTCCCTTGTTTTCCTTTTTCCCTCGACTCTCTCTTTTCCCTGGTTTTCCTCTTCTGCATTAACTCTCTCTTTTAGCTCTTTCCCCCTCGCCGGACTCTTTTCCCTGCCTTCCCTCTCTTCCATGAACTCTCTCTTTCCCATCGAGTCTCTCTTCTCCCTGGTTTCCATCTCTTCCATGAACTCTCTCTTTCCCTTCTTTTCCCTCGACTCTCTCTTTTCCCTGGTTTCCCTCTTTCCCACGAACTCTCTCTTCCCCTTCTTTCCCCTCGACTCTCTCTTTTTTTCCTGGTTTCCCTCTTCTGCATTTACTCTCTCTTTTAGCTCTTTTCCCCTCCTCAGACTGTTTTACCTGCCTTCCCTCATTTCCATGAACTCTCTCTTTCCCACCGACACTCTCTTTTCCCTGGTTTCCCTCTTCTACATTAACTCTCTCTTCCCCTTCTTTCCCCTCGACTCTCTCTTTTCCCTGGTTTCCCTCTTCTGCATTCACTCTCTCTTTTAGCTCTTTTCCCCTCACCGGCCTGTTTTCCCTGCCTTCCCTCGTTTCCATGAACTCTCTCTTTCCCACCGACACTCTCTTTTTACTGGTTTCCCGTCTTTTCCCTCAACCCTCTCTTTTCCCTCTATTGCCTCACCTGCCTCTTTTCCCTGGTTTCCCTCTTCTGTATTAACTCTCTCTTTTAGCTCTTCTCCCCTCGCCAAAATCTTTTCCCTGCCTTCCCTCTTTGCCGTGAACTCTCTCTTTTCCCTCTTTCCCCTCGCTTGTCTCTTCCCTCTTTTCCCCTGTCCTCCCTCTTTTCCCTGGTTTCCCTCTTTTCCCTTGCCTCTTTTACATCTCTTCCCTTTATACCCTCAACTCTCTTTTCCCTCTTTTCCCTCAACTCTCTTTTTTCCCACTTTTCCCTCGCCTGTCTCTTTTCCCTGGTTTCCCTCTTTTCCATGAACTCTGTCTTGTCCCTCTTTTCCATCGCTTGTCTCTTTTGCCTATTTTCCCCTCGCCTGTCTCTTTTCCCTGGTTTCCCTCTTTGCCCTCGCCTGTCTCTCTTCTGTCTCGTCTCTCGTTTTCTAATTGTCCCACTTGCACTGGCCTCCCACTTTTCCCTCTTTTTCCCTCTTGTACCTCACCTGCCTCTTTTCCCTGCTTTCCCTCTTTTCGACGAACTCCCTCTTTTCCCTCTTTTCCCTCGCTTGTTTCCTTTACCTATTTTCCCCTCGCCTGTCTCTTTCCCCTGGTTTCCCTTTGCCCTTGCCTGTCTCTTTAACCTCTCTTTCTCTCGGTGTTTAATTTCCCCACTTTCACTCGCCTCCCTCTTTCCCCTCTTTTTCCTCAACTCTCTCTTTTCTCTCTCTTCCCTCTCCCCCCGAACCTGCCTCTTTTTCCTGGTTTCCCTCTTTTCCAATAACTCTCTCTTTTTCCTCTTTTTCCTCGCCTGTCTCTTTTCCCTCTTTCCCCTCACCTTTCTCTTTTCCCTTGCTCTCCTCTTTTCCATGAACTTTCACTTTTCCCACTTTTCCCTCACCTGTGTCTTTTCCCTGGTTTCCCTCTTTGCCCTCGCCTGTCTCTTTCACCTCTCCTCCCTTGGTGTCCAATTTTCCCACTTTCACTCGCCTCCCTCTTTTCCCTCTTTCCCCGCAACTCTCCTTTTTCTCTCTCTTCCCTCTTTTCCCTCACCTGCCTCTTTTTCCTCGTTTCCCTCTTTTCCAATAACTCTCTCTTTCCCCTCTTTTTCCCTCGCCTGTCTCTCTTACATCTTTATCTCTTTTCCATCGCCCTCTCTCTTTAAACTGCTTTTCCCTCTTTTCCCTCAGCTCTCTCTTTTCCCCTCGCGTGTCTCTGTTACCTCTTCTCCCTCTTTCCCATGAGCTCTCTCTTTTCCCTCTTTTCCCTGGCCTGTCTCTTTACCCTGGCTGCCCTCTTTTCCATCATCTCTCTTTTTCCCTCGCCTGTCTCTCTTCCCTCACCTTTCTCATTTCCCTTGTTTTCCTTTTTTCCATGAACTCTCTCTTTCCCCTCTTTTCCCTCGCCTGTCTTTTACCTCTTGTCCCCTCGCCTGGCTTTTTTCCCTGTTTTCCCTCTCTTCCATGAACTCTCTCTTTTCCCTTTTTTTTCCATTGCCTG
This sequence comes from Necrosyrtes monachus, assembly GCA_037953605.1. Classification (NCBI taxonomy): domain Eukaryota; kingdom Metazoa; phylum Chordata; class Aves; order Accipitriformes; family Accipitridae; genus Necrosyrtes; species Necrosyrtes monachus. Next base: position 87,033 of record JAZGTQ010000285.1, read on the forward strand.
TCTTTTAGCTCTTTTCCCTCGCTTGTTTCTTTTACCTAGTTTCCCCTTGCCTGTCTCTTTTTCCTGGTTTTCCCTTTTGCCCTTGCCTGTCTCTTTTCCCTCTTTTCCATGAACTCTCTCTGTGACCTCTTTTCACCCTGCCTCTTTTCCCTCGTTTCCATCAACTGTCTCCTTTCCCTTTTCCCCCCTCGCCTGTCTCTTTCACATCTTTTCCCTCTTTTCCCTGAACTCTATTCACTCTTCTCCCTCGCCTGTCTCCTTTACCTCTTTTCCCTCACCTCTCTCTTTTCCTTGGTTGCCCTCTTTTCCATCCACCCGCTCTTTTCCCCTCGCCTCTCTCTTTTCCCTCTTCCCCCCTCGCCTCTCTCTTTTCCCTGGTTTCCCTCTATTCCCGCGCCTATCTCTTTTCCTTCTTTTCCCTTACCTGTCTTTTACCTCTTTTCCCTCCCCTGTCTCTTTTCCCTCTTTTCCCCTCGCTTGTCTCTTGTCCCTGGTTTCCCTCTTTTCACGAACTCCCTCTTTCCTCTCGCTTGTTTCTTGTACCTGTTTTCCCCTTGCCTGTCTCTTTAACCTCTCTACCCTCGGTGTCTAATTTTCCCACTTTCACTCGCCTCCCTCTTTTCCCTCAACTCTCCCTTTTCTCTCTCTTCCCTCTTTTCCCTCGCCTCTCTCTTTTCCCTGGTTTCCCTCTTTTCCATGAACTCTCCCTTTCCCCTCTTTCCCCTGTCCTCTCTTTGTTACCTCTTCTCCCTCTTTGCCTCAACTCTTTCTTTTCCCTATTTTCCCTGGCCTGTCTCTTTTCCCTGGTTTCCATCTTTTCCAATAACTCTCTCTTTTCCCTCTTTGCCCTCACCTTTCCCTTTTCCCTTGTTTTCCTCTTTTCCATGAACTTTCACTTTTCCCACTTTTCCCTCACCTGTGTCTTTTCCCTGGTTTCCCTCTTTGCCCTCACCTTTCCCTTTCACCTCTCGTCCCTTGGTGTCCAATTTTCCTACTTTCACTCGCCTCCCTATTTTCCCTTTTTTCCCTCAACTCTCTCTTTTCCCTCTTTTCCCTCACCTGTCTCTTTTCCCTGGTTTCCCTCTTTGCCCTCGCCTGTCTCTTTCACCTCTCTACCCTCGGTGTCTAATTTCCCCACTTTCACTCGCCTCCCTCTTTTCCCTCTTTCCCCGCAACTCTCCCTTTTCTCTCTCTTCCCTCTTTTCCCTCACCTGCCTCTTTTCCCTGGTTTCCCTCTTTTCCAATCACTCTCTCTTTTCCCTCTTTTTCCCTCGCCGGTCCCTCTTACATCTTTATCTCTTTTCTATCGCCCTCTCTCTTTAAACTGCTTTTCCCTCTTTTCCCTCAGCTCTCTCTTTTCCCCTCGCTTGTCTCTGTTACCTCTTCTCCCTCTTTCCCATGAACTCTCTCTTTTCCCTAATTCCCCTGGCCTGTGTTTTTACCCTGGCTGCCCTCTTTTCCATCAGCCCTCTCTTTTCCCTCGCCTGTCTCTTTTCCCTCACCTTTCTCATTTCCCTTGTTTTCCTTTTTCCCTCGACTCTCTCTTTTCCCTGGTTTTCCTCTTCTGCATTAACTCTCTCTTTTAGCTCTTTCCCCCTCGCCGGACTCTTTTCCCTGCCTTCCCTCTCTTCCATGAACTCTCTCTTTCCCATCGAGTCTCTCTTCTCCCTGGTTTCCATCTCTTCCATGAACTCTCTCTTTCCCTTCTTTTCCCTCGACTCTCTCTTTTCCCTGGTTTCCCTCTTTACCCACAACTCTCTCTTCCCCTTCTTTCCCCTCGACTCTCTCTTTTTCTTCCTGGTTTCCCTCTTCTGCATTCACTCTCTCTTTTAGCTCTTTTCCCCTCACCGGCCTGTTTTCCCTGCCTTCCCTCGTTTCCATGAACTCTCTCTTTCCCACCGACACTCTCTTTTTACTGGTTTCCCGTCTTTTCCCTCAACCCTCTCTTTTCCCTCTATTGCCTCACCTGCCTCTTTTCCCTGGTTTCCCTCTTCTGTATTAACTCTCTCTTTTAGCTCTTCTCCCCTCGCCAAAATCTTTTCCCTGCCTTCCCTCTTTGCCGTGAACTCTCTCTTTTCCCTCTTTCCCCTCGCTTGTCTCTTCCCTCTTTTCCCCTGTCCTCCCTCTTTTCCCTGGTTTCCCTCTTTTCCCTTGCCTCTTTTACATCTCTTCCCTTTATACCCTCAACTCTCTTTTCCCTCTTTTCCCTCAACTCTCTTTTTTCCCACTTTTCCCTCGCCTGTCTCTTTTCCCTGGTTTCCCTCTTTTCCATGAACTCTGTCTTGTCCCTCTTTTCCATCGCTTGTCTCTTTTGCCTATTTTCCCCTCGCCTGTCTCTTTTCCCTGGTTTCCCTCTTTGCCCTCGCCTGTCTCTCTTCTGTCTCGTCTCTCGTTTTCTAATTGTCCCACTTGCACTGGCCTCCCACTTTTCCCTCTTTTTCCCTCTTGTACCTCACCTGCCTCTTTTCCCTGCTTTCCCTCTTTTCGACGAACTCCCTCTTTTCCCTCTTTTCCCTCGCTTGTTTCCTTTACCTATTTTCCCCTCGCCTGTCTCTTTCCCCTGGTTTCCCTTTGCCCTTGCCTGTCTCTTTAACCTCTCTTTCTCTCGGTGTTTAATTTCCCCACTTTCACTCGCCTCCCTCTTTCCCCTCTTTTTCCTCAACTCTCTCTTTTCTCTCTCTTCCCTCTCCCCCCGAACCTGCCTCTTTTTCCTGGTTTCCCTCTTTTCCAATAACTCTCTCTTTTTCCTCTTTTTCCTCGCCTGTCTCTTTTCCCTCTTTCCCCTCACCTTTCTCTTTTCCCTTGCTCTCCTCTTTTCCATGAACTTTCACTTTTCCCACTTTTCCCTCACCTGTGTCTTTTCCCTGGTTTCCCTCTTTGCCCTCGCCTGTCTCTTTCACCTCTCCTCCCTTGGTGTCCAATTTTCCCACTTTCACTCGCCTCCCTCTTTTCCCTCTTTCCCCGCAACTCTCCTTTTTCTCTCTCTTCCCTCTTTTCCCTCACCTGCCTCTTTTTCCTCGTTTCCCTCTTTTCCAATAACTCTCTCTTTCCCCTCTTTTTCCCTCGCCTGTCTCTCTTACATCTTTATCTCTTTTCCATCGCCCTCTCTCTTTAAACTGCTTTTCCCTCTTTTCCCTCAGCTCTCTCTTTTCCCCTCGCGTGTCTCTGTTACCTCTTCTCCCTCTTTCCCATGAGCTCTCTCTTTTCCCTCTTTCCCCTGGCCTGTCTCTTTACCCTGGCTGCCCTCTTTTCCATCATCTCTCTTTTTCCCTCGCCTGTCTCTCTTCCCTCACCTTTCTCATTTCCCTTGTTTTCCTTTTTTCCATGAACTCTCTCTTTCCCCTCTTTTCCCTCGCCTGTCTTTTACCTCTTGTCCCCTCGCCTGGCTTTTTTCCCTGTTTTCCCTCTCTTCCATGAACTCTCTCTTTTCCCTTTTTTTTCCATTGCCTGTCTTTTAGCTCTTTTCCCTCGCTTGTTTCTTTTACCTAGTTTCCCCTTGCCTGTCTCTTTTTCCTGGTTTTCCCTTTTGCCCTTGCCTGTCTCTTTTCCCTCTTTTCCATGAACTCTCTCTGTGACCTCTTTTCACCCTGCCTCTTTTCCCTCGTTTCCATCAACTGTCTCCTTTCCCTTTTCCCCCCTCGCCTGTCTCTTTCACATCTTTTCCCTCTTTTCCCTGAACTCTATTCACTCTTCTCCCTCGCCTGTCTCCTTTACCTCTTTTCCCTCACCTCTCTCTTTTCCTTGGTTGCCCTCTTTTCCATCCACCCGCTCTTTTCCCCTCGCCTCTCTCTTTTCCCTCTTCCCCCCTCGCCTCTCTCTTTTCCCTGGTTTCCCTCTATTCCCGCGCCTATCTCTTTTCCTTCTTTTCCCTTACCTGTCTTTTACCTCTTTTCCCTCCCCTGTCTCTTTTCCCTCTTTTCCCCTCGCTTGTCTCTTGTCCCTGGTTTCCCTCTTTTCACGAACTCCCTCTTTCCTCTCGCTTGTTTCTTGTACCTGTTTTCCCCTTGCCTGTCTCTTTAACCTCTCTACCCTCGGTGTCTAATTTTCCCACTTTCACTCGCCTCCCTCTTTTCCCTCAACTCTCCCTTTTCTCTCTCTTCCCTCTTTTCCCTCGCCTCTCTCTTTTCCCTGGTTTCCCTCTTTTCCATGAACTCTCCCTTTCCCCTCTTTCCCCTGTCCTCTCTTTGTTACCTCTTCTCCCTCTTTGCCTCAACTCTTTCTTTTCCCTATTTTCCCTGGCCTGTCTCTTTTCCCTGGTTTCCATCTTTTCCAATAACTCTCTCTTTTCCCTCTTTGCCCTCACCTTTCCCTTTTCCCTTGTTTTCCTCTTTTCCATGAACTTTCACTTTTCCCACTTTTCCCTCACCTGTGTCTTTTCCCTGGTTTCCCTCTTTGCCCTCACCTTTCCCTTTCACCTCTCGTCCCTTGGTGTCCAATTTTCCTACTTTCACTCGCCTCCCTATTTTCCCTTTTTTCCCTCAACTCTCTCTTTTCCCTCTTTTCCCTCGCCTGTCTCTTTTCCCTGGTTTCCCTCTTTGCCCTCGCCTGTCTCTTTCACCTCTCTACCCTCGGTGTCTAATTTCCCCACTTTCACTCGCCTCCCTCTTTTCCCTCTTTCCCCGCAACTCTCCCTTTTCTCTCTCTTCCCTCTTTTCCCTCACCTGCCTCTTTTCCCTGGTTTCCCTCTTTTCCAATCACTCTCTCTTTTCCCTCTTTTTCCCTCGCCGGTCCCTCTTACATCTTTATCTCTTTTCTATCGCCCTCTCTCTTTAAACTGCTTTTCCCTCTTTTCCCTCAGCTCTCTCTTTTCCCCTCGCTTGTCTCTGTTACCTCTTCTCCCTCTTTCCCATGAACTCTCTCTTTTCCCTAATTCCCCTGGCCTGTGTTTTTACCCTGGCTGCCCTCTTTTCCATCAGCCCTCTCTTTTCCCTCGCCTGTCTCTTTTCCCTCACCTTTCTCATTTCCCTTGTTTTCCTTTTTCCCTCGACTCTCTCTTTTCCCTGGTTTTCCTCTTCTGCATTAACTCTCTCTTTTAGCTCTTTCCCCCTCGCCGGACTCTTTTCCCTGCCTTCCCTCTCTTCCATGAACTCTCTCTTTCCCATCGAGTCTCTCTTCTCCCTGGTTTCCATCTCTTCCATGAACTCTCTCTTTCCCTTCTTTTCCCTCGACTCTCTCTTTTCCCTGGTTTCCCTCTTTCCCACGAACTCTCTCTTCCCCTTCTTTCCCCTCGACTCTCTCTTTTTTTCCTGGTTTCCCTCTTCTGCATTTACTCTCTCTTTTAGCTCTTTTCCCCTCACCGGCCTGTTTTCCCTGCCTTCCCTCGTTTCCATGAACTCTCTCTTTCCCACCGACACTCTCTTTTTACTGGTTTCCCGTCTTTTCCCTCAACCCTCTCTTTTCCCTCTATTGCCTCACCTGCCTCTTTTCCCTGGTTTCCCTCTTCTGTATTAACTCTCTCTTTTAGCTCTTCTCCCCTCGCCAAAATCTTTTCCCTGCCTTCCCTCTTTGCCGTGAACTCTCTCTTTTCCCTCTTTCCCCTCGCTTGTCTCTTCCCTCTTTTCCCCTGTCCTCCCTCTTTTCCCTGGTTTCCCTCTTTTCCCTTGCCTCTTTTACATCTCTTCCCTTTATACCCTCAACTCTCTTTTCCCTCTTTTCCCTCAACTCTCTTTTTTCCCACTTTTCCCTCGCCTGTCTCTTTTCCCTGGTTTCCCTCTTTTCCATGAACTCTGTCTTGTCCCTCTTTTCCATCGCTTGTCTCTTTTGCCTATTTTCCCCTCGCCTGTCTCTTTTCCCTGGTTTCCCTCTTTGCCCTCGCCTGTCTCTCTTCTGTCTCGTCTCTCGTTTTCTAATTGTCCCACTTGCACTGGCCTCCCACTTTTCCCTCTTTTTCCCTCTTGTACCTCACCTGCCTCTTTTCCCTGCTTTCCCTCTTTTCGACGAACTCCCTCTTTTCCCTCTTTTCCCTCGCTTGTTTCCTTTACCTATTTTCCCCTCGCCTGTCTCTTTCCCCTGGTTTCCCTTTGCCCTTGCCTGTCTCTTTAACCTCTCTTTCTCTCGGTGTTTAATTTCCCCACTTTCACTCGCCTCCCTCTTTCCCCTCTTTTTCCTCAACTCTCTCTTTTCTCTCTCTTCCCTCTCCCCCCGAACCTGCCTCTTTTTCCTGGTTTCCCTCTTTTCCAATAACTCTCTCTTTTTCCTCTTTTTCCTCGCCTGTCTCTTTTCCCTCTTTCCCCTCACCTTTCTCTTTTCCCTTGCTCTCCTCTTTTCCATGAACTTTCACTTTTCCCACTTTTCCCTCACCTGTGTCTTTTCCCTGGTTTCCCTCTTTGCCCTCGCCTGTCTCTTTCACCTCTCCTCCCTTGGTGTCCAATTTTCCCACTTTCACTCGCCTCCCTCTTTTCCCTCTTTCCCCGCAACTCTCCTTTTTCTCTCTCTTCCCTCTTTTCCCTCACCTGCCTCTTTTTCCTCGTTTCCCTCTTTTCCAATAACTCTCTCTTTCCCCTCTTTTTCCCTCGCCTGTCTCTCTTACATCTTTATCTCTTTTCCATCGCCCTCTCTCTTTAAACTGCTTTTCCCTCTTTTCCCTCAGCTCTCTCTTTTCCCCTCGCGTGTCTCTGTTACCTCTTCTCCCTCTTTCCCATGAGCTCTCTCTTTTCCCTCTTTTCCCTGGCCTGTCTCTTTACCCTGGCTGCCCTCTTTTCCATCATCTCTCTTTTTCCCTCGCCTGTCTCTCTTCCCTCACCTTTCTCATTTCCCTTGTTTTCCTTTTTTCCATGAACTCTCTCTTTCCCCTCTTTTCCCTCGCCTGTCTTTTACCTCTTGTCCCCTCGCCTGGCTTTTTTCCCTGTTTTCCCTCTCTTCCATGAACTCTCTCTTTTCCCTTTTTTTTCCATTGCCTGTCTTTTAGCTCTTTTCCCTCGCTTGTTTCTTTTACCTAGTTTCCCCTTGCCTGTCTCTTTTTCCTGGTTTTCCCTTTTGCCCTTGCCTGTCTCTTTTCCCTCTTTTCCATGAACTCTCTCTGTGACCTCTTTTCACCCTGCCTCTTTTCCCTCGTTTCCATCAACTCTCCTTTCCCTTTTCCCCCCTCGCCTGTCTCTTTCACATCTTTTCCCTCTTTTCCCTGAACTCTATTCACTCTTCTCCCTCGCCTGTCTCCTTTACCTCTTTTCCCTCACCTCTCTCTTTTCCTTGGTTGCCCTCTTTTCCATCCACCCGCTCTTTTCCCCTCGCCTCTCTCTTTTCCCTCTTCCCCCCTCGCCTCTCTCTTTTCCCTGGTTTCCCTCTATTCCCGCGCCTATCTCTTTTCCTTCTTTTCCCTTACCTGTCTTTTACCTCTTTTCCCTCCCCTGTCTCTTTTCCCTCTTTTCCCCTCGCTTGTCTCTTGTCCCTGGTTTCCCTCTTTTCACGAACTCCCTCTTTCCTCTCGCTTGTTTCTTGTACCTGTTTTCCCCTTGCCTGTCTCTTTAACCTCTCTACCCTCGGTGTCTAATTTTCCCACTTTCACTCGCCTCCCTCTTTTCCCTCAACTCTCCCTTTTCTCTCTCTTCCCTCTTTTCCCTCGCCTCTCTCTTTTCCCTGGTTTCCCTCTTTTCCATGAACTCTCCCGTTCCCCTCTTTCCCCTGTCCTCTCTTTGTTACCTCTTCTCCCTCTTTGCCTCAACTCTCTCTTTTCCCTATTTTCCCTGGCCTGTCTCTTTTCCCTGGTTTCCATCTTTTCCAATAACTCTCTCTTTTCCCTCTTTGCCCTCACCTTTCCCTTTTCCCTTGTTTTCCTCTTTTCCATGAACTTTCACTTTTCCCACTTTTCCCTCACCTGTGTCTTTTCCCTGGTTTCCCTCTTTGCCCTCACCTTTCCCTTTCACCTCTCGTCCCTTGGTGTCCAATTTTCCTACTTTCACTCGCCTCCCTATTTTCCCTTTTTTCCCTCAACTCTCTCTTTTCCCTCTTTTCCCTCACCTGTCTCTTTTCCCTGGTTTCCCTCTTTGCCCTCGCCTGTCTCTTTCACCTCTCTACCCTCGGTGTCTAATTTCCCCACTTTCACTCGCCTCCCTCTTTTCCCTCTTTCCCCGCAACTCTCCCTTTTCTCTCTCTTCCCTCTTTTCCCTCACCTGCCTCTTTTCCCTGGTTTCCCTCTTTTCCAATCACTCTCTCTTTTCCCTCTTTTTCCCTCGCCGGTCCCTCTTACATCTTTATCTCTTTTCTATCGCCCTCTCTCTTTAAACTGCTTTTCCCTCTTTTCCCTCAGCTCTCTCTTTTCCCCTCGCTTGTCTCTGTTACCTCTTCTCCCTCTTTCCCATGAACTCTCTCTTTTCCCTAATTCCCCTGGCCTGTGTTTTTACCCTGGCTGCCCTCTTTTCCATCAGCCCTCTCTTTTCCCTCGCCTGTCTCTTTTCCCTCACCTTTCTCATTTCCCTTGTTTTCCTTTTTCCCTCGACTCTCTCTTTTCCCTGGTTTTCCTCTTCTGCATTAACTCTCTCTTTTAGCTCTTTCCCCCTCGCCGGACTCTTTTCCCTGCCTTCCCTCTCTTCCATGAACTCTCTCTTTCCCATCGAGTCTCTCTTCTCCCTGGTTTCCATCTCTTCCATGAACTCTCTCTTTCCCTTCTTTTCCCTCGACTCTCTCTTTTCCCTGGTTTCCCTCTTTCCCACGAACTCTCTCTTCCCCTTCTTTCCCCTCGACTCTCTCTTTTTTTCCTGGTTTCCCTCTTCTGCATTTACTCTCTCTTTTAGCTCTTTTCCCCTCCTCAGACTGTTTTACCTGCCTTCCCTCATTTCCATGAACTCTCTCTTTCCCACCGACACTCTCTTTTCCCTGGTTTCCCTCTTCTACATTAACTCTCTCTTCCCCTTCTTTCCCCTCGACTCTCTCTTTTCCCTGGTTTCCCTCTTCTGCATTCACTCTCTCTTTTAGCTCTTTTCCCCTCACCGGCCTGTTTTCCCTGCCTTCCCTCGTTTCCATGAACTCTCTCTTTCCCACCGACACTCTCTTTTTACTGGTTTCCCGTCTTTTCCCTCAACCCTCTCTTTTCCCTCTATTGCCTCACCTGCCTCTTTTCCCTGGTTTCCCTCTTCTGTATTAACTCTCTCTTTTAGCTCTTCTCCCCTCGCCAAAATCTTTTCCCTGCCTTCCCTCTTTGCCGTGAACTCTCTCTTTTCCCTCTTTCCCCTCGCTTGTCTCTTCCCTCTTTTCCCCTGTCCTCCCTCTTTTCCCTGGTTTCCCTCTTTTCCCTTGCCTCTTTTACATCTCTTCCCTTTATACCCTCAACTCTCTTTTCCCTCTTTTCCCTCAACTCTCTTTTTTCCCACTTTTCCCTCGCCTGTCTCTTTTCCCTGGTTTCCCTCTTTTCCATGAACTCTGTCTTGTCCCTCTTTTCCATCGCTTGTCTCTTTTGCCTATTTTCCCCTCGCCTGTCTCTTTTCCCTGGTTTCCCTCTTTGCCCTCGCCTGTCTCTCTTCTGTCTCGTCTCTCGTTTTCTAATTGTCCCACTTGCACTGGCCTCCCACTTTTCCCTCTTTTTCCCTCTTGTACCTCACCTGCCTCTTTTCCCTGCTTTCCCTCTTTTCGACGAACTCCCTCTTTTCCCTCTTTTCCCTCGCTTGTTTCCTTTACCTATTTTCCCCTCGCCTGTCTCTTTCCCCTGGTTTCCCTTTGCCCTTGCCTGTCTCTTTAACCTCTCTTTCTCTCGGTGTTTAATTTCCCCACTTTCACTCGCCTCCCTCTTTCCCCTCTTTTTCCTCAACTCTCTCTTTTCTCTCTCTTCCCTCTCCCCCCGAACCTGCCTCTTTTTCCTGGTTTCCCTCTTTTCCAATAACTCTCTCTTTTTCCTCTTTTTCCTCGCCTGTCTCTTTTCCCTCTTTCCCCTCACCTTTCTCTTTTCCCTTGCTCTCCTCTTTTCCATGAACTTTCACTTTTCCCACTTTTCCCTCACCTGTGTCTTTTCCCTGGTTTCCCTCTTTGCCCTCGCCTGTCTCTTTCACCTCTCCTCCCTTGGTGTCCAATTTCCCACTTTCACTCGCCTCCCTCTTTTCCCTCTTTCCCCGCAACTCTCCCTTTTCTCTCTCTTCCCTCTTTTCCCTCACCTGCCTCTTTTCCCTGGTTTCCCTCTTTTCCAATCACTCTCTCTTTTCCCTCTTTTTCCCTCGCCGGTCCCTCTTACATCTTTATCTCTTTTCTATCGCCCTCTCTCTTTAAACTGCTTTTCCCTCTTTTCCCTCAGCTCTCTCTTTTCCCCTCGCTTGTCTCTGTTACCTCTTCTCCCTCTTTCCCATGAACTCTCTCTTTTCCCTAATTCCCCTGGCCTGTGTTTTTACCCTGGCTGCCCTCTTTTCCATCAGCCCTCTCTTTTCCCTCGCCTGTCTCTTTTCCCTCACCTTTCTCATTTCCCTTGTTTTCCTTTTTCCCTCGACTCTCTCTTTTCCCTGGTTTTCCTCTTCTGCATTAACTCTCTCTTTTAGCTCTTTCCCCCTCGCCGGACTCTTTTCCCTGCCTTCCCTCTCTTCCATGAACTCTCTCTTTCCCATCGAGTCTCTCTTCTCCCTGGTTTCCATCTCTTCCATGAACTCTCTCTTTCCCTTCTTTTCCCTCGACTCTCTCTTTTCCCTGGTTTCCCTCTTTCCCACGAACTCTCTCTTCCCCTTCTTTCCCCTCGACTCTCTCTTTTTTTCCTGGTTTCCCTCTTCTGCATTTACTCTCTCTTTTAGCTCTTTTCCCCTCCTCAGACTGTTTTACCTGCCTTCCCTCATTTCCATGAACTCTCTCTTTCCCACCGACACTCTCTTTTCCCTGGTTTCCCTCTTCTACATTAACTCTCTCTTCCCCTTCTTTCCCCTCGACTCTCTCTTTTCCCTGGTTTCCCTCTTCTGCATTCACTCTCTCTTTTAGCTCTTTTCCCCTCACCGGCCTGTTTTCCCTGCCTTCCCTCGTTTCCATGAACTCTCTCTTTCCCACCGACACTCTCTTTTTACTGGTTTCCCGTCTTTTCCCTCAACCCTCTCTTTTCCCTCTATTGCCTCACCTGCCTCTTTTCCCTGGTTTCCCTCTTCTGTATTAACTCTCTCTTTTAGCTCTTCTCCCCTCGCCAAAATCTTTTCCCTGCCTTCCCTCTTTGCCGTGAACTCTCTCTTTTCCCTCTTTCCCCTCGCTTGTCTCTTCCCTCTTTTCCCCTGTCCTCCCTCTTTTCCCTGGTTTCCCTCTTTTCCCTTGCCTCTTTTACATCTCTTCCCTTTATACCCTCAACTCTCTTTTCCCTCTTTTCCCTCAACTCTCTTTTTTCCCACTTTTCCCTCGCCTGTCTCTTTTCCCTGGTTTCCCTCTTTTCCATGAACTCTGTCTTGTCCCTCTTTTCCATCGCTTGTCTCTTTTGCCTATTTTCCCCTCGCCTGTCTCTTTTCCCTGGTTTCCCTCTTTGCCCTCGCCTGTCTCTCTTCTGTCTCGTCTCTCGTTTTCTAATTGTCCCACTTGCACTGGCCTCCCACTTTTCCCTCTTTTTCCCTCTTGTACCTCACCTGCCTCTTTTCCCTGCTTTCCCTCTTTTCGACGAACTCCCTCTTTTCCCTCTTTTCCCTCGCTTGTTTCCTTTACCTATTTTCCCCTCGCCTGTCTCTTTCCCCTGGTTTCCCTTTGCCCTTGCCTGTCTCTTTAACCTCTCTTTCTCTCGGTGTTTAATTTCCCCACTTTCACTCGCCTCCCTCTTTCCCCTCTTTTTCCTCAACTCTCTCTTTTCTCTCTCTTCCCTCTCCCCCCGAACCTGCCTCTTTTTCCTGGTTTCCCTCTTTTCCAATAACTCTCTCTTTTTCCTCTTTTTCCTCGCCTGTCTCTTTTCCCTCTTTCCCCTCACCTTTCTCTTTTCCCTTGCTCTCCTCTTTTCCATGAACTTTCACTTTTCCCACTTTTCCCTCACCTGTGTCTTTTCCCTGGTTTCCCTCTTTGCCCTCGCCTGTCTCTTTCACCTCTCCTCCCTTGGTGTCCAATTTTCCCACTTTCACTCGCCTCCCTCTTTTCCCTCTTTCCCCGCAACTCTCCTTTTTCTCTCTCTTCCCTCTTTTCCCTCACCTGCCTCTTTTTCCTCGTTTCCCTCTTTTCCAATAACTCTCTCTTTCCCCTCTTTTTCCCTCGCCTGTCTCTCTTACATCTTTATCTCTTTTCCATCGCCCTCTCTCTTTAAACTGCTTTTCCCTCTTTTCCCTCAGCTCTCTCTTTTCCCCTCGCGTGTCTCTGTTACCTCTTCTCCCTCTTTCCCATGAGCTCTCTCTTTTCCCTCTTTTCCCTGGCCTGTCTCTTTACCCTGGCTGCCCTCTTTTCCATCATCTCTCTTTTTCCCTCGCCTGTCTCTCTTCCCTCACCTTTCTCATTTCCCTTGTTTTCCTTTTTTCCATGAACTCTCTCTTTCCCCTCTTTTCCCTCGCCTGTCTTTTACCTCTTGTCCCCTCGCCTGGCTTTTTTCCCTGTTTTCCCTCTCTTCCATGAACTCTCTCTTTTCCCTTTTTTTTCCATTGCCTGTCTTTTAGCTCTTTTCCCTCGCTTGTTTCTTTTACCTAGTTTCCCCTTGCCTGTCTCTTTTTCCTGGTTTTCCCTTTTGCCCTTGCCTGTCTCTTTTCCCTCTTTTCCATGAACTCTCTCTGTGACCTCTTTTCACCCTGCCTCTTTTCCCTCGTTTCCATCAACTGTCTCCTTTCCCTTTTCCCCCCTCGCCTGTCTCTTTCACATCTTTTCCCTCTTTTCCCTGAACTCTATTCACTCTTCTCCCTCGCCTGTCTCCTTTACCTCTTTTCCCTCACCTCTCTCTTTTCCTTGGTTGCCCTCTTTTCCATCCACCCGCTCTTTTCCCCTCGCCTCTCTCTTTTCCCTCTTCCCCCCTCGCCTCTCTCTTTTCCCTGGTTTCCCTCTATTCCCGCGCCTATCTCTTTTCCTTCTTTTCCCTTACCTGTCTTTTACCTCTTTTCCCTCCCCTGTCTCTTTTCCCTCTTTTCCCCTCGCTTGTCTCTTGTCCCTGGTTTCCCTCTTTTCACGAACTCCCTCTTTCCTCTCGCTTGTTTCTTGTACCTGTTTTCCCCTTGCCTGTCTCTTTAACCTCTCTACCCTCGGTGTCTAATTTTCCCACTTTCACTCGCCTCCCTCTTTTCCCTCAACTCTCCCTTTTCTCTCTCTTCCCTCTTTTCCCTCGCCTCTCTCTTTTCCCTGGTTTCCCTCTTTTCCATGAACTCTCCCGTTCCCCTCTTTCCCCTGTCCTCTCTTTGTTACCTCTTCTCCCTCTTTGCCTCAACTCTCTCTTTTCCCTATTTTCCCTGGCCTGTCTCTTTTCCCTGGTTTCCATCTTTTCCAATAACTCTCTCTTTTCCCTCTTTGCCCTCACCTTTCCCTTTTCCCTTGTTTTCCTCTTTTCCATGAACTTTCACTTTTCCCACTTTTCCCTCACCTGTGTCTTTTCCCTGGTTTCCCTCTTTGCCCTCACCTTTCCCTTTCACCTCTCGTCCCTTGGTGTCCAATTTTCCTACTTTCACTCGCCTCCCTATTTTCCCTTTTTTCCCTCAACTCTCTCTTTTCCCTCTTTTCCCTCGCCTGTCTCTTTTCCCTGGTTTCCCTCTTTGCCCTCGCCTGTCTCTTTCACCTCTCTACCCTCGGTGTCTAATTTCCCCACTTTCACTCGCCTCCCTCTTTTCCCTCTTTCCCCGCAACTCTCCCTTTTCTCTCTCTTCCCTCTTTTCCCTCACCTGCCTCTTTTCCCTGGTTTCCCTCTTTTCCAATCACTCTCTCTTTTCCCTCTTTTTCCCTCGCCGGTCCCTCTTACATCTTTATCTCTTTTCTATCGCCCTCTCTCTTTAAACTGCTTTTCCCTCTTTTCCCTCAGCTCTCTCTTTTCCCCTCGCTTGTCTCTGTTACCTCTTCTCCCTCTTTCCCATGAACTCTCTCTTTTCCCTAATTCCCCTGGCCTGTGTTTTTACCCTGGCTGCCCTCTTTTCCATCAGCCCTCTCTTTTCCCTCGCCTGTCTCTTTTCCCTCACCTTTCTCATTTCCCTTGTTTTCCTTTTTCCCTCGACTCTCTCTTTTCCCTGGTTTTCCTCTTCTGCATTAACTCTCTCTTTTAGCTCTTTCCCCCTCGCCGGACTCTTTTCCCTGCCTTCCCTCTCTTCCATGAACTCTCTCTTTCCCATCGAGTCTCTCTTCTCCCTGGTTTCCATCTCTTCCATGAACTCTCTCTTTCCTCTTTCCCTCACTCTCTCTTTTCCTGTTCCCTCTTCGAACTCTCTCTTCACTCTTTTTCCCTGGTTTCCCTCTTCTACCATCTAACTCTCTCTTCCCCTTCTTTCCCCTCGACTCTCTCTTTTCCCTGGTTTCCCTCTTCTGCATTCACTCTCTCTTTTAGCTCTTTTCCCCTCACCGGCCTGTTTTCCCTGCCTTCCCTCGTTTCCATGAACTCTCTCTTTCCCACCGACACTCTCTTTTTACTGGTTTCCCGTCTTTTCCCTCAACCCTCTCTTTTCCCTCTATTGCCTCACCTGCCTCTTTTCCCTGGTTTCCCTCTTCTGTATTAACTCTCTCTTTTAGCTCTTCTCCCCTCGCCAAAATCTTTTCCCTGCCTTCCCTCTTTGCCGTGAACTCTCTCTTTTCCCTCTTTCCCCTCGCTTGTCTCTTCCCTCTTTTCCCCTGTCCTCCCTCTTTTCCCTGGTTTCCCTCTTTTCCCTTGCCTCTTTTACATCTCTTCCCTTTATACCCTCAACTCTCTTTTCCCTCTTTTCCCTCAACTCTCTTTTTTCCCACTTTTCCCTCGCCTGTCTCTTTTCCCTGGTTTCCCTCTTTTCCATGAACTCTGTCTTGTCCCTCTTTTCCATCGCTTGTCTCTTTTGCCTATTTTCCCCTCGCCTGTCTCTTTTCCCTGGTTTCCCTCTTTGCCCTCGCCTGTCTCTCTTCTGTCTCGTCTCTCGTTTTCTAATTGTCCCACTTGCACTGGCCTCCCACTTTTCCCTCTTTTTCCCTCTTGTACCTCACCTGCCTCTTTTCCCTGCTTTCCCTCTTTTCGACGAACTCCCTCTTTTCCCTCTTTTCCCTCGCTTGTTTCCTTTACCTATTTTCCCCTCGCCTGTCTCTTTCCCCTGGTTTCCCTTTGCCCTTGCCTGTCTCTTTAACCTCTCTTTCTCTCGGTGTTTAATTTCCCCACTTTCACTCGCCTCCCTCTTTCCCCTCTTTTTCCTCAACTCTCTCTTTTCTCTCTCTTCCCTCTCCCCCCGAACCTGCCTCTTTTTCCTGGTTTCCCTCTTTTCCAATAACTCTCTCTTTTTCCTCTTTTTCCTCGCCTGTCTCTTTTCCCTCTTTCCCCTCACCTTTCTCTTTTCCCTTGCTCTCCTCTTTTCCATGAACTTTCACTTTTCCCACTTTTCCCTCACCTGTGTCTTTTCCCTGGTTTCCCTCTTTGCCCTCGCCTGTCTCTTTCACCTCTCCTCCCTTGGTGTCCAATTTTCCCACTTTCACTCGCCTCCCTCTTTTCCCTCTTTCCCCGCAACTCTCCTTTTTCTCTCTCTTCCCTCTTTTCCCTCACCTGCCTCTTTTTCCTCGTTTCCCTCTTTTCCAATAACTCTCTCTTTCCCCTCTTTTTCCCTCGCCTGTCTCTCTTACATCTTTATCTCTTTTCCATCGCCCTCTCTCTTTAAACTGCTTTTCCCTCTTTTCCCTCAGCTCTCTCTTTTCCCCTCGCGTGTCTCTGTTACCTCTTCTCCCTCTTTCCCATGAGCTCTCTCTTTTCCCTCTTTTCCCTGGCCTGTCTCTTTACCCTGGCTGCCCTCTTTTCCATCATCTCTCTTTTTCCCTCGCCTGTCTCTCTTCCCTCACCTTTCTCATTTCCCTTGTTTTCCTTTTTTCCATGAACTCTCTCTTTCCCCTCTTTTCCCTCGCCTGTCTTTTACCTCTTGTCCCCTCGCCTGGCTTTTTTCCCTGTTTTCCCTCTCTTCCATGAACTCTCTCTTTTCCCTTTTTTTTCCATTGCCTGTCTTTTAGCTCTTTTCCCTCGCTTGTTTCTTTTACCTAGTTTCCCCTTGCCTGTCTCTTTTTCCTGGTTTTCCCTTTTGCCCTTGCCTGTCTCTTTTCCCTCTTTTCCATGAACTCTCTCTGTGACCTCTTTTCACCCTGCCTCTTTTCCCTCGTTTCCATCAACTGTCTCCTTTCCCTTTTCCCCCCTCGCCTGTCTCTTTCACATCTTTTCCCTCTTTTCCCTGAACTCTATTCACTCTTCTCCCTCGCCTGTCTCCTTTACCTCTTTTCCCTCACCTCTCTCTTTTCCTTGGTTGCCCTCTTTTCCATCCACCCGCTCTTTTCCCCTCGCCTCTCTCTTTTCCCTCTTCCCCCCTCGCCTCTCTCTTTTCCCTGGTTTCCCTCTATTCCCGCGCCTATCTCTTTTCCTTCTTTTCCCTTACCTGTCTTTTACCTCTTTTCCCTCCCCTGTCTCTTTTCCCTCTTTTCCCCTCGCTTGTCTCTTGTCCCTGGTTTCCCTCTTTTCACGAACTCCCTCTTTCCTCTCGCTTGTTTCTTGTACCTGTTTTCCCCTTGCCTGTCTCTTTAACCTCTCTACCCTCGGTGTCTAATTTTCCCACTTTCACTCGCCTCCCTCTTTTCCCTCAACTCTCCCTTTTCTCTCTCTTCCCTCTTTTCCCTCGCCTCTCTCTTTTCCCTGGTTTCCCTCTTTTCCATGAACTCTCCCTTTCCCCTCTTTCCCCTGTCCTCTCTTTGTTACCTCTTCTCCCTCTTTGCCTCAACTCTTTCTTTTCCCTATTTTCCCTGGCCTGTCTCTTTTCCCTGGTTTCCATCTTTTCCAATAACTCTCTCTTTTCCCTCTTTGCCCTCACCTTTCCCTTTTCCCTTGTTTTCCTCTTTTCCATGAACTTTCACTTTTCCCACTTTTCCCTCACCTGTGTCTTTTCCCTGGTTTCCCTCTTTGCCCTCACCTTTCCCTTTCACCTCTCGTCCCTTGGTGTCCAATTTTCCTACTTTCACTCGCCTCCCTATTTTCCCTTTTTTCCCTCAACTCTCTCTTTTCCCTCTTTTCCCTCACCTGTCTCTTTTCCCTGGTTTCCCTCTTTGCCCTCGCCTGTCTCTTTCACCTCTCTACCCTCGGTGTCTAATTTCCCCACTTTCACTCGCCTCCCTCTTTTCCCTCTTTCCCCGCAACTCTCCCTTTTCTCTCTCTTCCCTCTTTTCCCTCACCTGCCTCTTTTCCCTGGTTTCCCTCTTTTCCAATCACTCTCTCTTTTCCCTCTTTTTCCCTCGCCGGTCCCTCTTACATCTTTATCTCTTTTCTATCGCCCTCTCTCTTTAAACTGCTTTTCCCTCTTTTCCCTCAGCTCTCTCTTTTCCCCTCGCTTGTCTCTGTTACCTCTTCTCCCTCTTTCCCATGAACTCTCTCTTTTCCCTAATTCCCCTGGCCTGTGTTTTTACCCTGGCTGCCCTCTTTTCCATCAGCCCTCTCTTTTCCCTCGCCTGTCTCTTTTCCCTCACCTTTCTCATTTCCCTTGTTTTCCTTTTTCCCTCGACTCTCTCTTTTCCCTGGTTTTCCTCTTCTGCATTAACTCTCTCTTTTAGCTCTTTCCCCCTCGCCGGACTCTTTTCCCTGCCTTCCCTCTCTTCCATGAACTCTCTCTTTCCCATCGAGTCTCTCTTCTCCCTGGTTTCCATCTCTTCCATGAACTCTCTCTTTCCCTTCTTTTCCCTCGACTCTCTCTTTTCCCTGGTTTCCCTCTTTCCCACGAACTCTCTCTTCCCCTTCTTTCCCCTCGACTCTCTCTTTTTTTCCTGGTTTCCCTCTTCTGCATTTACTCTCTCTTTTAGCTCTTTTCCCCTCACCGGCCTGTTTTCCCTGCCTTCCCTCGTTTCCATGAACTCTCTCTTTCCCACCGACACTCTCTTTTTACTGGTTTCCCGTCTTTTCCCTCAACCCTCTCTTTTCCCTCTATTGCCTCACCTGCCTCTTTTCCCTGGTTTCCCTCTTCTGTATTAACTCTCTCTTTTAGCTCTTCTCCCCTCGCCAAAATCTTTTCCCTGCCTTCCCTCTTTGCCGTGAACTCTCTCTTTTCCCTCTTTCCCCTCGCTTGTCTCTTCCCTCTTTTCCCCTGTCCTCCCTCTTTTCCCTGGTTTCCCTCTTTTCCCTTGCCTCTTTTACATCTCTTCCCTTTATACCCTCAACTCTCTTTTCCCTCTTTTCCCTCAACTCTCTTTTTTCCCACTTTTCCCTCGCCTGTCTCTTTTCCCTGGTTTCCCTCTTTTCCATGAACTCTGTCTTGTCCCTCTTTTCCATCGCTTGTCTCTTTTGCCTATTTTCCCCTCGCCTGTCTCTTTTCCCTGGTTTCCCTCTTTGCCCTCGCCTGTCTCTCTTCTGTCTCGTCTCTCGTTTTCTAATTGTCCCACTTGCACTGGCCTCCCACTTTTCCCTCTTTTTCCCTCTTGTACCTCACCTGCCTCTTTTCCCTGCTTTCCCTCTTTTCGACGAACTCCCTCTTTTCCCTCTTTTCCCTCGCTTGTTTCCTTTACCTATTTTCCCCTCGCCTGTCTCTTTCCCCTGGTTTCCCTTTGCCCTTGCCTGTCTCTTTAACCTCTCTTTCTCTCGGTGTTTAATTTCCCCACTTTCACTCGCCTCCCTCTTTCCCCTCTTTTTCCTCAACTCTCTCTTTTCTCTCTCTTCCCTCTCCCCCCGAACCTGCCTCTTTTTCCTGGTTTCCCTCTTTTCCAATAACTCTCTCTTTTTCCTCTTTTTCCTCGCCTGTCTCTTTTCCCTCTTTCCCCTCACCTTTCTCTTTTCCCTTGCTCTCCTCTTTTCCATGAACTTTCACTTTTCCCACTTTTCCCTCACCTGTGTCTTTTCCCTGGTTTCCCTCTTTGCCCTCGCCTGTCTCTTTCACCTCTCCTCCCTTGGTGTCCAATTTTCCCACTTTCACTCGCCTCCCTCTTTTCCCTCTTTCCCCGCAACTCTCCTTTTTCTCTCTCTTCCCTCTTTTCCCTCACCTGCCTCTTTTTCCTCGTTTCCCTCTTTTCCAATAACTCTCTCTTTCCCCTCTTTTTCCCTCGCCTGTCTCTCTTACATCTTTATCTCTTTTCCATCGCCCTCTCTCTTTAAACTGCTTTTCCCTCTTTTCCCTCAGCTCTCTCTTTTCCCCTCGCGTGTCTCTGTTACCTCTTCTCCCTCTTTCCCATGAGCTCTCTCTTTTCCCTCTTTTCCCTGGCCTGTCTCTTTACCCTGGCTGCCCTCTTTTCCATCATCTCTCTTTTTCCCTCGCCTGTCTCTCTTCCCTCACCTTTCTCATTTCCCTTGTTTTCCTTTTTTCCATGAACTCTCTCTTTCCCCTCTTTTCCCTCGCCTGTCTTTTACCTCTTGTCCCCTCGCCTGGCTTTTTTCCCTGTTTTCCCTCTCTTCCATGAACTCTCTCTTTTCCCTTTTTTTTCCATTGCCTGTCTTTTAGCTCTTTTCCCTCGCTTGTTTCTTTTACCTAGTTTCCCCTTGCCTGTCTCTTTTTCCTGGTTTTCCCTTTTGCCCTTGCCTGTCTCTTTTCCCTCTTTTCCATGAACTCTCTCTGTGACCTCTTTTCACCCTGCCTCTTTTCCCTCGTTTCCATCAACTCTCCTTTCCCTTTTCCCCCCTCGCCTGTCTCTTTCACATCT
Source organism: Necrosyrtes monachus (assembly GCA_037953605.1). Lineage (NCBI taxonomy): Eukaryota > Metazoa > Chordata > Aves > Accipitriformes > Accipitridae > Necrosyrtes > Necrosyrtes monachus. The sequence continues at coordinate 106,668 of JAZGTQ010000285.1, forward strand.
TTTCCCTCTTTTCCCTGAACTCTATTCACTCTTCTCCCTCGCCTGTCTCCTTTACCTCTTTTCCCTCACCTCTCTCTTTTCCTTGGTTGCCCTCTTTTCCATCCACCCGCTCTTTTCCCCTCGCCTCTCTCTTTTCCCTCTTCCCCCCTCGCCTCTCTCTTTTCCCTGGTTTCCCTCTATTCCCGCGCCTATCTCTTTTCCTTCTTTTCCCTTACCTGTCTTTTACCTCTTTTCCCTCCCCTGTCTCTTTTCCCTCTTTTCCCCTCGCTTGTCTCTTGTCCCTGGTTTCCCTCTTTTCACGAACTCCCTCTTTCCTCTCGCTTGTTTCTTGTACCTGTTTTCCCCTTGCCTGTCTCTTTAACCTCTCTACCCTCGGTGTCTAATTTTCCCACTTTCACTCGCCTCCCTCTTTTCCCTCAACTCTCCCTTTTCTCTCTCTTCCCTCTTTTCCCTCGCCTCTCTCTTTTCCCTGGTTTCCCTCTTTTCCATGAACTCTCCCTTTCCCCTCTTTCCCCTGTCCTCTCTTTGTTACCTCTTCTCCCTCTTTGCCTCAACTCTTTCTTTTCCCTATTTTCCCTGGCCTGTCTCTTTTCCCTGGTTTCCATCTTTTCCAATAACTCTCTCTTTTCCCTCTTTGCCCTCACCTTTCCCTTTTCCCTTGTTTTCCTCTTTTCCATGAACTTTCACTTTTCCCACTTTTCCCTCACCTGTGTCTTTTCCCTGGTTTCCCTCTTTGCCCTCACCTTTCCCTTTCACCTCTCGTCCCTTGGTGTCCAATTTTCCTACTTTCACTCGCCTCCCTATTTTCCCTTTTTTCCCTCAACTCTCTCTTTTCCCTCTTTTCCCTCACCTGTCTCTTTTCCCTGGTTTCCCTCTTTGCCCTCGCCTGTCTCTTTCACCTCTCTACCCTCGGTGTCTAATTTCCCCACTTTCACTCGCCTCCCTCTTTTCCCTCTTTCCCCGCAACTCTCCCTTTTCTCTCTCTTCCCTCTTTTCCCTCACCTGCCTCTTTTCCCTGGTTTCCCTCTTTTCCAATCACTCTCTCTTTTCCCTCTTTTTCCCTCGCCGGTCCCTCTTACATCTTTATCTCTTTTCTATCGCCCTCTCTCTTTAAACTGCTTTTCCCTCTTTTCCCTCAGCTCTCTCTTTTCCCCTCGCTTGTCTCTGTTACCTCTTCTCCCTCTTTCCCATGAACTCTCTCTTTTCCCTAATTCCCCTGGCCTGTGTTTTTACCCTGGCTGCCCTCTTTTCCATCAGCCCTCTCTTTTCCCTCGCCTGTCTCTTTTCCCTCACCTTTCTCATTTCCCTTGTTTTCCTTTTTCCCTCGACTCTCTCTTTTCCCTGGTTTTCCTCTTCTGCATTAACTCTCTCTTTTAGCTCTTTCCCCCTCGCCGGACTCTTTTCCCTGCCTTCCCTCTCTTCCATGAACTCTCTCTTTCCCATCGAGTCTCTCTTCTCCCTGGTTTCCATCTCTTCCATGAACTCTCTCTTTCCCTTCTTTTCCCTCGACTCTCTCTTTTCCCTGGTTTCCCTCTTTCCCACGAACTCTCTCTTCCCCTTCTTTCCCCTCGACTCTCTCTTTTTTTCCTGGTTTCCCTCTTCTGCATTTACTCTCTCTTTTAGCTCTTTTCCCCTCCTCAGACTGTTTTACCTGCCTTCCCTCATTTCCATGAACTCTCTCTTTCCCACCGACACTCTCTTTTCCCTGGTTTCCCTCTTCTACATTAACTCTCTCTTCCCCTTCTTTCCCCTCGACTCTCTCTTTTCCCTGGTTTCCCTCTTCTGCATTCACTCTCTCTTTTAGCTCTTTTCCCCTCACCGGCCTGTTTTCCCTGCCTTCCCTCGTTTCCATGAACTCTCTCTTTCCCACCGACACTCTCTTTTTACTGGTTTCCCGTCTTTTCCCTCAACCCTCTCTTTTCCCTCTATTGCCTCACCTGCCTCTTTTCCCTGGTTTCCCTCTTCTGTATTAACTCTCTCTTTTAGCTCTTCTCCCCTCGCCAAAATCTTTTCCCTGCCTTCCCTCTTTGCCGTGAACTCTCTCTTTTCCCTCTTTCCCCTCGCTTGTCTCTTCCCTCTTTTCCCCTGTCCTCCCTCTTTTCCCTGGTTTCCCTCTTTTCCCTTGCCTCTTTTACATCTCTTCCCTTTATACCCTCAACTCTCTTTTCCCTCTTTTCCCTCAACTCTCTTTTTTCCCACTTTTCCCTCGCCTGTCTCTTTTCCCTGGTTTCCCTCTTTTCCATGAACTCTGTCTTGTCCCTCTTTTCCATCGCTTGTCTCTTTTGCCTATTTTCCCCTCGCCTGTCTCTTTTCCCTGGTTTCCCTCTTTGCCCTCGCCTGTCTCTCTTCTGTCTCGTCTCTCGTTTTCTAATTGTCCCACTTGCACTGGCCTCCCACTTTTCCCTCTTTTTCCCTCTTGTACCTCACCTGCCTCTTTTCCCTGCTTTCCCTCTTTTCGACGAACTCCCTCTTTTCCCTCTTTTCCCTCGCTTGTTTCCTTTACCTATTTTCCCCTCGCCTGTCTCTTTCCCCTGGTTTCCCTTTGCCCTTGCCTGTCTCTTTAACCTCTCTTTCTCTCGGTGTTTAATTTCCCCACTTTCACTCGCCTCCCTCTTTCCCCTCTTTTTCCTCAACTCTCTCTTTTCTCTCTCTTCCCTCTCCCCCCGAACCTGCCTCTTTTTCCTGGTTTCCCTCTTTTCCAATAACTCTCTCTTTTTCCTCTTTTTCCTCGCCTGTCTCTTTTCCCTCTTTCCCCTCACCTTTCTCTTTTCCCTTGCTCTCCTCTTTTCCATGAACTTTCACTTTTCCCACTTTTCCCTCACCTGTGTCTTTTCCCTGGTTTCCCTCTTTGCCCTCGCCTGTCTCTTTCACCTCTCCTCCCTTGGTGTCCAATTTTCCCACTTTCACTCGCCTCCCTCTTTTCCCTCTTTCCCCGCAACTCTCCTTTTTCTCTCTCTTCCCTCTTTTCCCTCACCTGCCTCTTTTTCCTCGTTTCCCTCTTTTCCAATAACTCTCTCTTTCCCCTCTTTTTCCCTCGCCTGTCTCTCTTACATCTTTATCTCTTTTCCATCGCCCTCTCTCTTTAAACTGCTTTTCCCTCTTTTCCCTCAGCTCTCTCTTTTCCCCTCGCGTGTCTCTGTTACCTCTTCTCCCTCTTTCCCATGAGCTCTCTCTTTTCCCTCTTTTCCCTGGCCTGTCTCTTTACCCTGGCTGCCCTCTTTTCCATCATCTCTCTTTTTCCCTCGCCTGTCTCTCTTCCCTCACCTTTCTCATTTCCCTTGTTTTCCTTTTTTCCATGAACTCTCTCTTTCCCCTCTTTTCCCTCGCCTGTCTTTTACCTCTTGTCCCCTCGCCTGGCTTTTTTCCCTGTTTTCCCTCTCTTCCATGAACTCTCTCTTTTCCCTTTTTTTTCCATTGCCTGTCTTTTAGCTCTTTTCCCTCGCTTGTTTCTTTTACCTAGTTTCCCCTTGCCTGTCTCTTTTTCCTGGTTTTCCCTTTTGCCCTTGCCTGTCTCTTTTCCCTCTTTTCCATGAACTCTCTCTGTGACCTCTTTTCACCCTGCCTCTTTTCCCTCGTTTCCATCAACTGTCTCCTTTCCCTTTTCCCCCCTCGCCTGTCTCTTTCACATCTTTTCCCTCTTTTCCCTGAACTCTATTCACTCTTCTCCCTCGCCTGTCTCCTTTACCTCTTTTCCCTCACCTCTCTCTTTTCCTTGGTTGCCCTCTTTTCCATCCACCCGCTCTTTTCCCCTCGCCTCTCTCTTTTCCCTCTTCCCCCCTCGCCTCTCTCTTTTCCCTGGTTTCCCTCTATTCCCGCGCCTATCTCTTTTCCTTCTTTTCCCTTACCTGTCTTTTACCTCTTTTCCCTCCCCTGTCTCTTTTCCCTCTTTTCCCCTCGCTTGTCTCTTGTCCCTGGTTTCCCTCTTTTCACGAACTCCCTCTTTCCTCTCGCTTGTTTCTTGTACCTGTTTTCCCCTTGCCTGTCTCTTTAACCTCTCTACCCTCGGTGTCTAATTTTCCCACTTTCACTCGCCTCCCTCTTTTCCCTCAACTCTCCCTTTTCTCTCTCTTCCCTCTTTTCCCTCGCCTCTCTCTTTTCCCTGGTTTCCCTCTTTTCCATGAACTCTCCCTTTCCCCTCTTTCCCCTGTCCTCTCTTTGTTACCTCTTCTCCCTCTTTGCCTCAACTCTTTCTTTTCCCTATTTTCCCTGGCCTGTCTCTTTTCCCTGGTTTCCATCTTTTCCAATAACTCTCTCTTTTCCCTCTTTGCCCTCACCTTTCCCTTTTCCCTTGTTTTCCTCTTTTCCATGAACTTTCACTTTTCCCACTTTTCCCTCACCTGTGTCTTTTCCCTGGTTTCCCTCTTTGCCCTCACCTTTCCCTTTCACCTCTCGTCCCTTGGTGTCCAATTTTCCTACTTTCACTCGCCTCCCTATTTTCCCTTTTTTCCCTCAACTCTCTCTTTTCCCTCTTTTCCCTCACCTGTCTCTTTTCCCTGGTTTCCCTCTTTGCCCTCGCCTGTCTCTTTCACCTCTCTACCCTCGGTGTCTAATTTCCCCACTTTCACTCGCCTCCCTCTTTTCCCTCTTTCCCCGCAACTCTCCCTTTTCTCTCTCTTCCCTCTTTTCCCTCACCTGCCTCTTTTCCCTGGTTTCCCTCTTTTCCAATCACTCTCTCTTTTCCCTCTTTTTCCCTCGCCGGTCCCTCTTACATCTTTATCTCTTTTCTATCGCCCTCTCTCTTTAAACTGCTTTTCCCTCTTTTCCCTCAGCTCTCTCTTTTCCCCTCGCTTGTCTCTGTTACCTCTTCTCCCTCTTTCCCATGAACTCTCTCTTTTCCCTAATTCCCCTGGCCTGTGTTTTTACCCTGGCTGCCCTCTTTTCCATCAGCCCTCTCTTTTCCCTCGCCTGTCTCTTTTCCCTCACCTTTCTCATTTCCCTTGTTTTCCTTTTTCCCTCGACTCTCTCTTTTCCCTGGTTTTCCTCTTCTGCATTAACTCTCTCTTTTAGCTCTTTCCCCCTCGCCGGACTCTTTTCCCTGCCTTCCCTCTCTTCCATGAACTCTCTCTTTCCCATCGAGTCTCTCTTCTCCCTGGTTTCCATCTCTTCCATGAACTCTCTCTTTCCCTTCTTTTCCCTCGACTCTCTCTTTTCCCTGGTTTCCCTCTTTCCCACGAACTCTCTCTTCCCCTTCTTTCCCCTCGACTCTCTCTTTTTTTCCTGGTTTCCCTCTTCTGCATTTACTCTCTCTTTTAGCTCTTTTCCCCTCCTCAGACTGTTTTACCTGCCTTCCCTCATTTCCATGAACTCTCTCTTTCCCACCGACACTCTCTTTTCCCTGGTTTCCCTCTTCTACATTAACTCTCTCTTCCCCTTCTTTCCCCTCGACTCTCTCTTTTCCCTGGTTTCCCTCTTCTGCATTCACTCTCTCTTTTAGCTCTTTTCCCCTCACCGGCCTGTTTTCCCTGCCTTCCCTCGTTTCCATGAACTCTCTCTTTCCCACCGACACTCTCTTTTTACTGGTTTCCCGTCTTTTCCCTCAACCCTCTCTTTTCCCTCTATTGCCTCACCTGCCTCTTTTCCCTGGTTTCCCTCTTCTGTATTAACTCTCTCTTTTAGCTCTTCTCCCCTCGCCAAAATCTTTTCCCTGCCTTCCCTCTTTGCCGTGAACTCTCTCTTTTCCCTCTTTCCCCTCGCTTGTCTCTTCCCTCTTTTCCCCTGTCCTCCCTCTTTTCCCTGGTTTCCCTCTTTTCCCTTGCCTCTTTTACATCTCTTCCCTTTATACCCTCAACTCTCTTTTCCCTCTTTTCCCTCAACTCTCTTTTTTCCCACTTTTCCCTCGCCTGTCTCTTTTCCCTGGTTTCCCTCTTTTCCATGAACTCTGTCTTGTCCCTCTTTTCCATCGCTTGTCTCTTTTGCCTATTTTCCCCTCGCCTGTCTCTTTTCCCTGGTTTCCCTCTTTGCCCTCGCCTGTCTCTCTTCTGTCTCGTCTCTCGTTTTCTAATTGTCCCACTTGCACTGGCCTCCCACTTTTCCCTCTTTTTCCCTCTTGTACCTCACCTGCCTCTTTTCCCTGCTTTCCCTCTTTTCGACGAACTCCCTCTTTTCCCTCTTTTCCCTCGCTTGTTTCCTTTACCTATTTTCCCCTCGCCTGTCTCTTTCCCCTGGTTTCCCTTTGCCCTTGCCTGTCTCTTTAACCTCTCTTTCTCTCGGTGTTTAATTTCCCCACTTTCACTCGCCTCCCTCTTTCCCCTCTTTTTCCTCAACTCTCTCTTTTCTCTCTCTTCCCTCTCCCCCCGAACCTGCCTCTTTTTCCTGGTTTCCCTCTTTTCCAATAACTCTCTCTTTTTCCTCTTTTTCCTCGCCTGTCTCTTTTCCCTCTTTCCCCTCACCTTTCTCTTTTCCCTTGCTCTCCTCTTTTCCATGAACTTTCACTTTTCCCACTTTTCCCTCACCTGTGTCTTTTCCCTGGTTTCCCTCTTTGCCCTCGCCTGTCTCTTTCACCTCTCCTCCCTTGGTGTCCAATTTTCCCACTTTCACTCGCCTCCCTCTTTTCCCTCTTTCCCCGCAACTCTCCTTTTTCTCTCTCTTCCCTCTTTTCCCTCACCTGCCTCTTTTTCCTCGTTTCCCTCTTTTCCAATAACTCTCTCTTTCCCCTCTTTTTCCCTCGCCTGTCTCTCTTACATCTTTATCTCTTTTCCATCGCCCTCTCTCTTTAAACTGCTTTTCCCTCTTTTCCCTCAGCTCTCTCTTTTCCCCTCGCGTGTCTCTGTTACCTCTTCTCCCTCTTTCCCATGAGCTCTCTCTTTTCCCTCTTTTCCCTGGCCTGTCTCTTTACCCTGGCTGCCCTCTTTTCCATCATCTCTCTTTTTCCCTCGCCTGTCTCTCTTCCCTCACCTTTCTCATTTCCCTTGTTTTCCTTTTTTCCATGAACTCTCTCTTTCCCCTCTTTTCCCTCGCCTGTCTTTTACCTCTTGTCCCCTCGCCTGGCTTTTTTCCCTGTTTTCCCTCTCTTCCATGAACTCTCTCTTTTCCCTTTTTTTTCCATTGCCTGTCTTTTAGCTCTTTTCCCTCGCTTGTTTCTTTTACCTAGTTTCCCCTTGCCTGTCTCTTTTTCCTGGTTTTCCCTTTTGCCCTTGCCTGTCTCTTTTCCCTCTTTTCCATGAACTCTCTCTGTGACCTCTTTTCACCCTGCCTCTTTTCCCTCGTTTCCATCAACTGTCTCCTTTCCCTTTTCCCCCCTCGCCTGTCTCTTTCACATCTTTTCCCTCTTTTCCCTGAACTCTATTCACTCTTCTCCCTCGCCTGTCTCCTTTACCTCTTTTCCCTCACCTCTCTCTTTTCCTTGGTTGCCCTCTTTTCCATCCACCCGCTCTTTTCCCCTCGCCTCTCTCTTTTCCCTCTTCCCCCCTCGCCTCTCTCTTTTCCCTGGTTTCCCTCTATTCCCGCGCCTATCTCTTTTCCTTCTTTTCCCTTACCTGTCTTTTACCTCTTTTCCCTCCCCTGTCTCTTTTCCCTCTTTTCCCCTCGCTTGTCTCTTGTCCCTGGTTTCCCTCTTTTCACGAACTCCCTCTTTCCTCTCGCTTGTTTCTTGTACCTGTTTTCCCCTTGCCTGTCTCTTTAACCTCTCTACCCTCGGTGTCTAATTTTCCCACTTTCACTCGCCTCCCTCTTTTCCCTCAACTCTCCCTTTTCTCTCTCTTCCCTCTTTTCCCTCGCCTCTCTCTTTTCCCTGGTTTCCCTCTTTTCCATGAACTCTCCCGTTCCCCTCTTTCCCCTGTCCTCTCTTTGTTACCTCTTCTCCCTCTTTGCCTCAACTCTTTCTTTTCCCTATTTTCCCTGGCCTGTCTCTTTTCCCTGGTTTCCATCTTTTCCAATAACTCTCTCTTTTCCCTCTTTGCCCTCACCTTTCCCTTTTCCCTTGTTTTCCTCTTTTCCATGAACTTTCACTTTTCCCACTTTTCCCTCACCTGTGTCTTTTCCCTGGTTTCCCTCTTTGCCCTCACCTTTCCCTTTCACCTCTCGTCCCTTGGTGTCCAATTTTCCTACTTTCACTCGCCTCCCTATTTTCCCTTTTTTCCCTCAACTCTCTCTTTTCCCTCTTTTCCCTCGCCTGTCTCTTTTCCCTGGTTTCCCTCTTTGCCCTCGCCTGTCTCTTTCACCTCTCTACCCTCGGTGTCTAATTTCCCCACTTTCACTCGCCTCCCTCTTTTCCCTCTTTCCCCGCAACTCTCCCTTTTCTCTCTCTTCCCTCTTTTCCCTCACCTGCCTCTTTTCCCTGGTTTCCCTCTTTTCCAATCACTCTCTCTTTTCCCTCTTTTTCCCTCGCCGGTCCCTCTTACATCTTTATCTCTTTTCTATCGCCCTCTCTCTTTAAACTGCTTTTCCCTCTTTTCCCTCAGCTCTCTCTTTTCCCCTCGCTTGTCTCTGTTACCTCTTCTCCCTCTTTCCCATGAACTCTCTCTTTTCCCTAATTCCCCTGGCCTGTGTTTTTACCCTGGCTGCCCTCTTTTCCATCAGCCCTCTCTTTTCCCTCGCCTGTCTCTTTTCCCTCACCTTTCTCATTTCCCTTGTTTTCCTTTTTCCCTCGACTCTCTCTTTTCCCTGGTTTTCCTCTTCTGCATTAACTCTCTCTTTTAGCTCTTTCCCCCTCGCCGGACTCTTTTCCCTGCCTTCCCTCTCTTCCATGAACTCTCTCTTTCCCATCGAGTCTCTCTTCTCCCTGGTTTCCATCTCTTCCATGAACTCTCTCTTTCCCTTCTTTTCCCTCGACTCTCTCTTTTCCCTGGTTTCCCTCTTTCCCACGAACTCTCTCTTCCCCTTCTTTCCCCTCGACTCTCTCTTTTTTTCCTGGTTTCCCTCTTCTGCATTTACTCTCTCTTTTAGCTCTTTTCCCCTCCTCAGACTGTTTTACCTGCCTTCCCTCATTTCCATGAACTCTCTCTTTCCCACCGACACTCTCTTTTCCCTGGTTTCCCTCTTCTACATTAACTCTCTCTTCCCCTTCTTTCCCCTCGACTCTCTCTTTTCCCTGGTTTCCCTCTTCTGCATTCACTCTCTCTTTTAGCTCTTTTCCCCTCACCGGCCTGTTTTCCCTGCCTTCCCTCGTTTCCATGAACTCTCTCTTTCCCACCGACACTCTCTTTTTACTGGTTTCCCGTCTTTTCCCTCAACCCTCTCTTTTCCCTCTATTGCCTCACCTGCCTCTTTTCCCTGGTTTCCCTCTTCTGTATTAACTCTCTCTTTTAGCTCTTCTCCCCTCGCCAAAATCTTTTCCCTGCCTTCCCTCTTTGCCGTGAACTCTCTCTTTTCCCTCTTTCCCCTCGCTTGTCTCTTCCCTCTTTTCCCCTGTCCTCCCTCTTTTCCCTGGTTTCCCTCTTTTCCCTTGCCTCTTTTACATCTCTTCCCTTTATACCCTCAACTCTCTTTTCCCTCTTTTCCCTCAACTCTCTTTTTTCCCACTTTTCCCTCGCCTGTCTCTTTTCCCTGGTTTCCCTCTTTTCCATGAACTCTGTCTTGTCCCTCTTTTCCATCGCTTGTCTCTTTTGCCTATTTTCCCCTCGCCTGTCTCTTTTCCCTGGTTTCCCTCTTTGCCCTCGCCTGTCTCTCTTCTGTCTCGTCTCTCGTTTTCTAATTGTCCCACTTGCACTGGCCTCCCACTTTTCCCTCTTTTTCCCTCTTGTACCTCACCTGCCTCTTTTCCCTGCTTTCCCTCTTTTCGACGAACTCCCTCTTTTCCCTCTTTTCCCTCGCTTGTTTCCTTTACCTATTTTCCCCTCGCCTGTCTCTTTCCCCTGGTTTCCCTTTGCCCTTGCCTGTCTCTTTAACCTCTCTTTCTCTCGGTGTTTAATTTCCCCACTTTCACTCGCCTCCCTCTTTCCCCTCTTTTTCCTCAACTCTCTCTTTTCTCTCTCTTCCCTCTCCCCCCGAACCTGCCTCTTTTTCCTGGTTTCCCTCTTTTCCAATAACTCTCTCTTTTTCCTCTTTTTCCTCGCCTGTCTCTTTTCCCTCTTTCCCCTCACCTTTCTCTTTTCCCTTGCTCTCCTCTTTTCCATGAACTTTCACTTTTCCCACTTTTCCCTCACCTGTGTCTTTTCCCTGGTTTCCCTCTTTGCCCTCGCCTGTCTCTTTCACCTCTCCTCCCTTGGTGTCCAATTTTCCCACTTTCACTCGCCTCCCTCTTTTCCCTCTTTCCCCGCAACTCTCCTTTTTCTCTCTCTTCCCTCTTTTCCCTCACCTGCCTCTTTTTCCTCGTTTCCCTCTTTTCCAATAACTCTCTCTTTCCCCTCTTTTTCCCTCGCCTGTCTCTCTTACATCTTTATCTCTTTTCCATCGCCCTCTCTCTTTAAACTGCTTTTCCCTCTTTTCCCTCAGCTCTCTCTTTTCCCCTCGCGTGTCTCTGTTACCTCTTCTCCCTCTTTCCCATGAGCTCTCTCTTTTCCCTCTTTTCCCTGGCCTGTCTCTTTACCCTGGCTGCCCTCTTTTCCATCATCTCTCTTTTTCCCTCGCCTGTCTCTCTTCCCTCACCTTTCTCATTTCCCTTGTTTTCCTTTTTTCCATGAACTCTCTCTTTCCCCTCTTTTCCCTCGCCTGTCTTTTACCTCTTGTCCCCTCGCCTGGCTTTTTTCCCTGTTTTCCCTCTCTTCCATGAACTCTCTCTTTTCCCTTTTTTTTCCATTGCCTGTCTTTTAGCTCTTTTCCCTCGCTTGTTTCTTTTACCTAGTTTCCCCTTGCCTGTCTCTTTTTCCTGGTTTTCCCTTTTGCCCTTGCCTGTCTCTTTTCCCTCTTTTCCATGAACTCTCTCTGTGACCTCTTTTCACCCTGCCTCTTTTCCCTCGTTTCCATCAACTGTCTCCTTTCCCTTTTCCCCCCTCGCCTGTCTCTTTCACATCTTTTCCCTCTTTTCCCTGAACTCTATTCACTCTTCTCCCTCGCCTGTCTCCTTTACCTCTTTTCCCTCACCTCTCTCTTTTCCTTGGTTGCCCTCTTTTCCATCCACCCGCTCTTTTCCCCTCGCCTCTCTCTTTTCCCTCTTCCCCCCTCGCCTCTCTCTTTTCCCTGGTTTCCCTCTATTCCCGCGCCTATCTCTTTTCCTTCTTTTCCCTTACCTGTCTTTTACCTCTTTTCCCTCCCCTGTCTCTTTTCCCTCTTTTCCCCTCGCTTGTCTCTTGTCCCTGGTTTCCCTCTTTTCACGAACTCCCTCTTTCCTCTCGCTTGTTTCTTGTACCTGTTTTCCCCTTGCCTGTCTCTTTAACCTCTCTACCCTCGGTGTCTAATTTTCCCACTTTCACTCGCCTCCCTCTTTTCCCTCAACTCTCCCTTTTCTCTCTCTTCCCTCTTTTCCCTCGCCTCTCTCTTTTCCCTGGTTTCCCTCTTTTCCATGAACTCTCCCGTTCCCCTCTTTCCCCTGTCCTCTCTTTGTTACCTCTTCTCCCTCTTTGCCTCAACTCTCTCTTTTCCCTATTTTCCCTGGCCTGTCTCTTTTCCCTGGTTTCCATCTTTTCCAATAACTCTCTCTTTTCCCTCTTTGCCCTCACCTTTCCCTTTTCCCTTGTTTTCCTCTTTTCCATGAACTTTCACTTTTCCCACTTTTCCCTCACCTGTGTCTTTTCCCTGGTTTCCCTCTTTGCCCTCACCTTTCCCTTTCACCTCTCGTCCCTTGGTGTCCAATTTTCCTACTTTCACTCGCCTCCCTATTTTCCCTTTTTTCCCTCAACTCTCTCTTTTCCCTCTTTTCCCTCACCTGTCTCTTTTCCCTGGTTTCCCTCTTTGCCCTCGCCTGTCTCTTTCACCTCTCTACCCTCGGTGTCTAATTTCCCCACTTTCACTCGCCTCCCTCTTTTCCCTCTTTCCCCGCAACTCTCCCTTTTCTCTCTCTTCCCTCTTTTCCCTCACCTGCCTCTTTTCCCTGGTTTCCCTCTTTTCCAATCACTCTCTCTTTTCCCTCTTTTTCCCTCGCCGGTCCCTCTTACATCTTTATCTCTTTTCTATCGCCCTCTCTCTTTAAACTGCTTTTCCCTCTTTTCCCTCAGCTCTCTCTTTTCCCCTCGCTTGTCTCTGTTACCTCTTCTCCCTCTTTCCCATGAACTCTCTCTTTTCCCTAATTCCCCTGGCCTGTGTTTTTACCCTGGCTGCCCTCTTTTCCATCAGCCCTCTCTTTTCCCTCGCCTGTCTCTTTTCCCTCACCTTTCTCATTTCCCTTGTTTTCCTTTTTCCCTCGACTCTCTCTTTTCCCTGGTTTTCCTCTTCTGCATTAACTCTCTCTTTTAGCTCTTTCCCCCTCGCCGGACTCTTTTCCCTGCCTTCCCTCTCTTCCATGAACTCTCTCTTTCCCATCGAGTCTCTCTTCTCCCTGGTTTCCATCTCTTCCATGAACTCTCTCTTTCCCTTCTTTTCCCTCGACTCTCTCTTTTCCCTGGTTTCCCTCTTTCCCACGAACTCTCTCTTCCCCTTCTTTCCCCTCGACTCTCTCTTTTTTTCCTGGTTTCCCTCTTCTGCATTTACTCTCTCTTTTAGCTCTTTTCCCCTCCTCAGACTGTTTTACCTGCCTTCCCTCATTTCCATGAACTCTCTCTTTCCCACCGACACTCTCTTTTCCCTGGTTTCCCTCTTCTACATTAACTCTCTCTTCCCCTTCTTTCCCCTCGACTCTCTCTTTTCCCTGGTTTCCCTCTTCTGCATTCACTCTCTCTTTTAGCTCTTTTCCCCTCACCGGCCTGTTTTCCCTGCCTTCCCTCGTTTCCATGAACTCTCTCTTTCCCACCGACACTCTCTTTTTACTGGTTTCCCGTCTTTTCCCTCAACCCTCTCTTTTCCCTCTATTGCCTCACCTGCCTCTTTTCCCTGGTTTCCCTCTTCTGTATTAACTCTCTCTTTTAGCTCTTCTCCCCTCGCCAAAATCTTTTCCCTGCCTTCCCTCTTTGCCGTGAACTCTCTCTTTTCCCTCTTTCCCCTCGCTTGTCTCTTCCCTCTTTTCCCCTGTCCTCCCTCTTTTCCCTGGTTTCCCTCTTTTCCCTTGCCTCTTTTACATCTCTTCCCTTTATACCCTCAACTCTCTTTTCCCTCTTTTCCCTCAACTCTCTTTTTTCCCACTTTTCCCTCGCCTGTCTCTTTTCCCTGGTTTCCCTCTTTTCCATGAACTCTGTCTTGTCCCTCTTTTCCATCGCTTGTCTCTTTTGCCTATTTTCCCCTCGCCTGTCTCTTTTCCCTGGTTTCCCTCTTTGCCCTCGCCTGTCTCTCTTCTGTCTCGTCTCTCGTTTTCTAATTGTCCCACTTGCACTGGCCTCCCACTTTTCCCTCTTTTTCCCTCTTGTACCTCACCTGCCTCTTTTCCCTGCTTTCCCTCTTTTCGACGAACTCCCTCTTTTCCCTCTTTTCCCTCGCTTGTTTCCTTTACCTATTTTCCCCTCGCCTGTCTCTTTCCCCTGGTTTCCCTTTGCCCTTGCCTGTCTCTTTAACCTCTCTTTCTCTCGGTGTTTAATTTCCCCACTTTCACTCGCCTCCCTCTTTCCCCTCTTTTTCCTCAACTCTCTCTTTTCTCTCTCTTCCCTCTCCCCCCGAACCTGCCTCTTTTTCCTGGTTTCCCTCTTTTCCAATAACTCTCTCTTTTTCCTCTTTTTCCTCGCCTGTCTCTTTTCCCTCTTTCCCCTCACCTTTCTCTTTTCCCTTGCTCTCCTCTTTTCCATGAACTTTCACTTTTCCCACTTTTCCCTCACCTGTGTCTTTTCCCTGGTTTCCCTCTTTGCCCTCGCCTGTCTCTTTCACCTCTCCTCCCTTGGTGTCCAATTTTCCCACTTTCACTCGCCTCCCTCTTTTCCCTCTTTCCCCGCAACTCTCCTTTTTCTCTCTCTTCCCTCTTTTAAAAGAAGAATCTGCTTTTTCGACGAACTCCTCTTTTCCTCTTTTCCCTCGCTTGTTTCCTTTACCTATTTTCCCTCGCCTGTCTCTTTCCCCTGGTTTCCCTTTGCCCTTGCCTGTCTCTTTAACCTCTCTTTCTCTCGGTGTTTAATTTCCCCACTTTCACTCGCCTCCCTCTTTCCCCTCTTTTTCCTCAACTCTCTCTTTTCTCTCTCTTCCCTCTCCCCCCGAACCTGCCTCTTTTTCCTGGTTTCCCTCTTTTCCAATAACTCTCTCTTTTTCCTCTTTTTCCTCGCCTGTCTCTTTTCCCTCTTTCCCCTCACCTTTCTCTTTTCCCTTGCTCTCCTCTTTTCCATGAACTTTCACTTTTCCCACTTTTCCCTCACCTGTGTCTTTTCCCTGGTTTCCCTCTTTGCCCTCGCCTGTCTCTTTCACCTCTCCTCCCTTGGTGTCCAATTTTCCCACTTTCACTCGCCTCCCTCTTTTCCCTCTTTCCCCGCAACTCTCCTTTTTCTCTCTCTTCCCTCTTTTCCCTCACCTGCCTCTTTTTCCTCGTTTCCCTCTTTTCCAATAACTCTCTCTTTCCCCTCTTTTTCCCTCGCCTGTCTCTCTTACATCTTTATCTCTTTTCCATCGCCCTCTCTCTTTAAACTGCTTTTCCCTCTTTTCCCTCAGCTCTCTCTTTTCCCCTCGCGTGTCTCTGTTACCTCTTCTCCCTCTTTCCCATGAGCTCTCTCTTTTCCCTCTTTTCCCTGGCCTGTCTCTTTACCCTGGCTGCCCTCTTTTCCATCATCTCTCTTTTTCCCTCGCCTGTCTCTCTTCCCTCACCTTTCTCATTTCCCTTGTTTTCCTTTTTTCCATGAACTCTCTCTTTCCCCTCTTTTCCCTCGCCTGTCTTTTACCTCTTGTCCCCTCGCCTGGCTTTTTTCCCTGTTTTCCCTCTCTTCCATGAACTCTCTCTTTTCCCTTTTTTTTCCATTGCCTGTCTTTTAGCTCTTTTCCCTCGCTTGTTTCTTTTACCTAGTTTCCCCTTGCCTGTCTCTTTTTCCTGGTTTTCCCTTTTGCCCTTGCCTGTCTCTTTTCCCTCTTTTCCATGAACTCTCTCTGTGACCTCTTTTCACCCTGCCTCTTTTCCCTCGTTTCCATCAACTGTCTCCTTTCCCTTTTCCCCCCTCGCCTGTCTCTTTCACATCTTTTCCCTCTTTTCCCTGAACTCTATTCACTCTTCTCCCTCGCCTGTCTCCTTTACCTCTTTTCCCTCACCTCTCTCTTTTCCTTGGTTGCCCTCTTTTCCATCCACCCGCTCTTTTCCCCTCGCCTCTCTCTTTTCCCTCTTCCCCCCTCGCCTCTCTCTTTTCCCTGGTTTCCCTCTATTCCCGCGCCTATCTCTTTTCCTTCTTTTCCCTTACCTGTCTTTTACCTCTTTTCCCTCCCCTGTCTCTTTTCCCTCTTTTCCCCTCGCTTGTCTCTTGTCCCTGGTTTCCCTCTTTTCACGAACTCCCTCTTTCCTCTCGCTTGTTTCTTGTACCTGTTTTCCCCTTGCCTGTCTCTTTAACCTCTCTACCCTCGGTGTCTAATTTTCCCACTTTCACTCGCCTCCCTCTTTTCCCTCAACTCTCCCTTTTCTCTCTCTTCCCTCTTTTCCCTCGCCTCTCTCTTTTCCCTGGTTTCCCTCTTTTCCATGAACTCTCCCGTTCCCCTCTTTCCCCTGTCCTCTCTTTGTTACCTCTTCTCCCTCTTTGCCTCAACTCTTTCTTTTCCCTATTTTCCCTGGCCTGTCTCTTTTCCCTGGTTTCCATCTTTTCCAATAACTCTCTCTTTTCCCTCTTTGCCCTCACCTTTCCCTTTTCCCTTGTTTTCCTCTTTTCCATGAACTTTCACTTTTCCCACTTTTCCCTCACCTGTGTCTTTTCCCTGGTTTCCCTCTTTGCCCTCACCTTTCCCTTTCACCTCTCGTCCCTTGGTGTCCAATTTTCCTACTTTCACTCGCCTCCCTATTTTCCCTTTTTTCCCTCAACTCTCTCTTTTCCCTCTTTTCCCTCACCTGTCTCTTTTCCCTGGTTTCCCTCTTTGCCCTCGCCTGTCTCTTTCACCTCTCTACCCTCGGTGTCTAATTTCCCCACTTTCACTCGCCTCCCTCTTTTCCCTCTTTCCCCGCAACTCTCCCTTTTCTCTCTCTTCCCTCTTTTCCCTCACCTGCCTCTTTTCCCTGGTTTCCCTCTTTTCCAATCACTCTCTCTTTTCCCTCTTTTTCCCTCGCCGGTCCCTCTTACATCTTTATCTCTTTTCTATCGCCCTCTCTCTTTAAACTGCTTTTCCCTCTTTTCCCTCAGCTCTCTCTTTTCCCCTCGCTTGTCTCTGTTACCTCTTCTCCCTCTTTCCCATGAACTCTCTCTTTTCCCTAATTCCCCTGGCCTGTGTTTTTACCCTGGCTGCCCTCTTTTCCATCAGCCCTCTCTTTTCCCTCGCCTGTCTCTTTTCCCTCACCTTTCTCATTTCCCTTGTTTTCCTTTTTCCCTCGACTCTCTCTTTTCCCTGGTTTTCCTCTTCTGCATTAACTCTCTCTTTTAGCTCTTTCCCCCTCGCCGGACTCTTTTCCCTGCCTTCCCTCTCTTCCATGAACTCTCTCTTTCCCATCGAGTCTCTCTTCTCCCTGGTTTCCATCTCTTCCATGAACTCTCTCTTTCCCTTCTTTTCCCTCGACTCTCTCTTTTCCCTGGTTTCCCTCTTTCCCACGAACTCTCTCTTCCCCTTCTTTCCCCTCGACTCTCTCTTTTTTTCCTGGTTTCCCTCTTCTGCATTTACTCTCTCTTTTAGCTCTTTTCCCCTCCTCAGACTGTTTTACCTGCCTTCCCTCATTTCCATGAACTCTCTCTTTCCCACCGACACTCTCTTTTCCCTGGTTTCCCTCTTCTACATTAACTCTCTCTTCCCCTTCTTTCCCCTCGACTCTCTCTTTTCCCTGGTTTCCCTCTTCTGCATTCACTCTCTCTTTTAGCTCTTTTCCCCTCACCGGCCTGTTTTCCCTGCCTTCCCTCGTTTCCATGAACTCTCTCTTTCCCACCGACACTCTCTTTTTACTGGTTTCCCGTCTTTTCCCTCAACCCTCTCTTTTCCCTCTATTGCCTCACCTGCCTCTTTTCCCTGGTTTCCCTCTTCTGTATTAACTCTCTCTTTTAGCTCTTCTCCCCTCGCCAAAATCTTTTCCCTGCCTTCCCTCTTTGCCGTGAACTCTCTCTTTTCCCTCTTTCCCCTCGCTTGTCTCTTCCCTCTTTTCCCCTGTCCTCCCTCTTTTCCCTGGTTTCCCTCTTTTCCCTTGCCTCTTTTACATCTCTTCCCTTTATACCCTCAACTCTCTTTTCCCTCTTTTCCCTCAACTCTCTTTTTTCCCACTTTTCCCTCGCCTGTCTCTTTTCCCTGGTTTCCCTCTTTTCCATGAACTCTGTCTTGTCCCTCTTTTCCATCGCTTGTCTCTTTTGCCTATTTTCCCCTCGCCTGTCTCTTTTCCCTGGTTTCCCTCTTTGCCCTCGCCTGTCTCTCTTCTGTCTCGTCTCTCGTTTTCTAATTGTCCCACTTGCACTGGCCTCCCACTTTTCCCTCTTTTTCCCTCTTGTACCTCACCTGCCTCTTTTCCCTGCTTTCCCTCTTTTCGACGAACTCCCTCTTTTCCCTCTTTTCCCTCGCTTGTTTCCTTTACCTATTTTCCCCTCGCCTGTCTCTTTCCCCTGGTTTCCCTTTGCCCTTGCCTGTCTCTTTAACCTCTCTTTCTCTCGGTGTTTAATTTCCCCACTTTCACTCGCCTCCCTCTTTCCCCTCTTTTTCCTCAACTCTCTCTTTTCTCTCTCTTCCCTCTCCCCCCGAACCTGCCTCTTTTTCCTGGTTTCCCTCTTTTCCAATAACTCTCTCTTTTTCCTCTTTTTCCTCGCCTGTCTCTTTTCCCTCTTTCCCCTCACCTTTCTCTTTTCCCTTGCTCTCCTCTTTTCCATGAACTTTCACTTTTCCCACTTTTCCCTCACCTGTGTCTTTTCCCTGGTTTCCCTCTTTGCCCTCGCCTGTCTCTTTCACCTCTCCTCCCTTGGTGTCCAATTTTCCCACTTTCACTCGCCTCCCTCTTTTCCCTCTTTCCCCGCAACTCTCCTTTTTCTCTCTCTTCCCTCTTTTCCCTCACCTGCCTCTTTTTCCTCGTTTCCCTCTTTTCCAATAACTCTCTCTTTCCCCTCTTTTTCCCTCGCCTGTCTCTCTTACATCTTTATCTCTTTTCCATCGCCCTCTCTCTTTAAACTGCTTTTCCCTCTTTTCCCTCAGCTCTCTCTTTTCCCCTCGCGTGTCTCTGTTACCTCTTCTCCCTCTTTCCCATGAGCTCTCTCTTTTCCCTCTTTTCCCTGGCCTGTCTCTTTACCCTGGCTGCCCTCTTTTCCATCATCTCTCTTTTTCCCTCGCCTGTCTCTCTTCCCTCACCTTTCTCATTTCCCTTGTTTTCCTTTTTTCCATGAACTCTCTCTTTCCCCTCTTTTCCCTCGCCTGTCTTTTACCTCTTGTCCCCTCGCCTGGCTTTTTTCCCTGTTTTCCCTCTCTTCCATGAACTCTCTCTTTTCCCTTTTTTTTCCATTGCCTGTCTTTTAGCTCTTTTCCCTCGCTTGTTTCTTTTACCTAGTTTCCCCTTGCCTGTCTCTTTTTCCTGGTTTTCCCTTTTGCCCTTGCCTGTCTCTTTTCCCTCTTTTCCATGAACTCTCTCTGTGACCTCTTTTCACCCTGCCTCTTTTCCCTCGTTTCCATCAACGTCTCCTTTCCCTTTTCCCCCCTCGCCTGTCTCTTTCACATCTTTTCCCTCTTTTCCCTGAACTCTATTCACTCTTCTCCCTCGCCTGTCTCCTTTACCTCTTTTCCCTCACCTCTCTCTTTTCCTTGGTTGCCCTCTTTTCCATCCACCCGCTCTTTTCCCCTCGCCTCTCTCTTTTCCCTCTTCCCCCCTCGCCTCTCTCTTTTCCCTGGTTTCCCTCTATTCCCGCGCCTATCTCTTTTCCTTCTTTTCCCTTACCTGTCTTTTACCTCTTTTCCCTCCCCTGTCTCTTTTCCCTCTTTTCCCCTCGCTTGTCTCTTGTCCCTGGTTTCCCTCTTTTCACGAACTCCCTCTTTCCTCTCGCTTGTTTCTTGTACCTGTTTTCCCCTTGCCTGTCTCTTTAACCTCTCTACCCTCGGTGTCTAATTTTCCCACTTTCACTCGCCTCCCTCTTTTCCCTCAACTCTCCCTTTTCTCTCTCTTCCCTCTTTTCCCTCGCCTCTCTCTTTTCCCTGGTTTCCCTCTTTTCCATGAACTCTCCCGTTCCCCTCTTTCCCCTGTCCTCTCTTTGTTACCTCTTCTCCCTCTTTGCCTCAACTCTTTCTTTTCCCTATTTTCCCTGGCCTGTCTCTTTTCCCTGGTTTCCATCTTTTCCAATAACTCTCTCTTTTCCCTCTTTGCCCTCACCTTTCCCTTTTCCCTTGTTTTCCTCTTTTCCATGAACTTTCACTTTTCCCACTTTTCCCTCACCTGTGTCTTTTCCCTGGTTTCCCTCTTTGCCCTCACCTTTCCCTTTCACCTCTCGTCCCTTGGTGTCCAATTTTCCTACTTTCACTCGCCTCCCTATTTTCCCTTTTTTCCCTCAACTCTCTCTTTTCCCTCTTTTCCCTCACCTGTCTCTTTTCCCTGGTTTCCCTCTTTGCCCTCGCCTGTCTCTTTCACCTCTCTACCCTCGGTGTCTAATTTCCCCACTTTCACTCGCCTCCCTCTTTTCCCTCTTTCCCCGCAACTCTCCCTTTTCTCTCTCTTCCCTCTTTTCCCTCACCTGCCTCTTTTCCCTGGTTTCCCTCTTTTCCAATCACTCTCTCTTTTCCCTCTTTTTCCCTCGCCGGTCCCTCTTACATCTTTATCTCTTTTCTATCGCCCTCTCTCTTTAAACTGCTTTTCCCTCTTTTCCCTCAGCTCTCTCTTTTCCCCTCGCTTGTCTCTGTTACCTCTTCTCCCTCTTTCCCATGAACTCTCTCTTTTCCCTAATTCCCCTGGCCTGTGTTTTTACCCTGGCTGCCCTCTTTTCCATCAGCCCTCTCTTTTCCCTCGCCTGTCTCTTTTCCCTCACCTTTCTCATTTCCCTTGTTTTCCTTTTTCCCTCGACTCTCTCTTTTCCCTGGTTTTCCTCTTCTGCATTAACTCTCTCTTTTAGCTCTTTCCCCCTCGCCGGACTCTTTTCCCTGCCTTCCCTCTCTTCCATGAACTCTCTCTTTCCCATCGAGTCTCTCTTCTCCCTGGTTTCCATCTCTTCCATGAACTCTCTCTTTCCCTTCTTTTCCCTCGACTCTCTCTTTTCCCTGGTTTCCCTCTTTCCCACGAACTCTCTCTTCCCCTTCTTTCCCCTCGACTCTCTCTTTTTTTCCTGGTTTCCCTCTTCTGCATTTACTCTCTCTTTTAGCTCTTTTCCCCTCCTCAGACTGTTTTACCTGCCTTCCCTCATTTCCATGAACTCTCTCTTTCCCACCGACACTCTCTTTTCCCTGGTTTCCCTCTTCTACATTAACTCTCTCTTCCCCTTCTTTCCCCTCGACTCTCTCTTTTCCCTGGTTTCCCTCTTCTGCATTCACTCTCTCTTTTAGCTCTTTTCCCCTCACCGGCCTGTTTTCCCTGCCTTCCCTCGTTTCCATGAACTCTCTCTTTCCCACCGACACTCTCTTTTTACTGGTTTCCCGTCTTTTCCCTCAACCCTCTCTTTTCCCTCTATTGCCTCACCTGCCTCTTTTCCCTGGTTTCCCTCTTCTGTATTAACTCTCTCTTTTAGCTCTTCTCCCCTCGCCAAAATCTTTTCCCTGCCTTCCCTCTTTGCCGTGAACTCTCTCTTTTCCCTCTTTCCCCTCGCTTGTCTCTTCCCTCTTTTCCCCTGTCCTCCCTCTTTTCCCTGGTTTCCCTCTTTTCCCTTGCCTCTTTTACATCTCTTCCCTTTATACCCTCAACTCTCTTTTCCCTCTTTTCCCTCAACTCTCTTTTTTCCCACTTTTCCCTCGCCTGTCTCTTTTCCCTGGTTTCCCTCTTTTCCATGAACTCTGTCTTGTCCCTCTTTTCCATCGCTTGTCTCTTTTGCCTATTTTCCCCTCGCCTGTCTCTTTTCCCTGGTTTCCCTCTTTGCCCTCGCCTGTCTCTCTTCTGTCTCGTCTCTCGTTTTCTAATTGTCCCACTTGCACTGGCCTCCCACTTTTCCCTCTTTTTCCCTCTTGTACCTCACCTGCCTCTTTTCCCTGCTTTCCCTCTTTTCGACGAACTCCCTCTTTTCCCTCTTTTCCCTCGCTTGTTTCCTTTACCTATTTTCCCCTCGCCTGTCTCTTTCCCCTGGTTTCCCTTTGCCCTTGCCTGTCTCTTTAACCTCTCTTTCTCTCGGTGTTTAATTTCCCCACTTTCACTCGCCTCCCTCTTTCCCCTCTTTTTCCTCAACTCTCTCTTTTCTCTCTCTTCCCTCTCCCCCCGAACCTGCCTCTTTTTCCTGGTTTCCCTCTTTTCCAATAACTCTCTCTTTTTCCTCTTTTTCCTCGCCTGTCTCTTTTCCCTCTTTCCCCTCACCTTTCTCTTTTCCCTTGCTCTCCTCTTTTCCATGAACTTTCACTTTTCCCACTTTTCCCTCACCTGTGTCTTTTCCCTGGTTTCCCTCTTTGCCCTCGCCTGTCTCTTTCACCTCTCCTCCCTTGGTGTCCAATTTTCCCACTTTCACTCGCCTCCCTCTTTTCCCTCTTTCCCCGCAACTCTCCTTTTTCTCTCTCTTCCCTCTTTTCCCTCACCTGCCTCTTTTTCCTCGTTTCCCTCTTTTCCAATAACTCTCTCTTTCCCCTCTTTTTCCCTCGCCTGTCTCTCTTACATCTTTATCTCTTTTCCATCGCCCTCTCTCTTTAAACTGCTTTTCCCTCTTTTCCCTCAGCTCTCTCTTTTCCCCTCGCGTGTCTCTGTTACCTCTTCTCCCTCTTTCCCATGAGCTCTCTCTTTTCCCTCTTTTCCCTGGCCTGTCTCTTTACCCTGGCTGCCCTCTTTTCCATCATCTCTCTTTTTCCCTCGCCTGTCTCTCTTCCCTCACCTTTCTCATTTCCCTTGTTTTCCTTTTTTCCATGAACTCTCTCTTTCCCCTCTTTTCCCTCGCCTGTCTTTTACCTCTTGTCCCCTCGCCTGGCTTTTTTCCCTGTTTTCCCTCTCTTCCATGAACTCTCTCTTTTCCCTTTTTTTTCCATTGCCTGTCTTTTAGCTCTTTTCCCTCGCTTGTTTCTTTTACCTAGTTTCCCCTTGCCTGTCTCTTTTTCCTGGTTTTCCCTTTTGCCCTTGCCTGTCTCTTTTCCCTCTTTTCCATGAACTCTCTCTGTGACCTCTTTTCACCCTGCCTCTTTTCCCTCGTTTCCATCAACTGTCTCCTTTCCCTTTTCCCCCCTCGCCTGTCTCTTTCACATCTTTTCCCTCTTTTCCCTGAACTCTATTCACTCTTCTCCCTCGCCTGTCTCCTTTACCTCTTTTCCCTCACCTCTCTCTTTTCCTTGGTTGCCCTCTTTTCCATCCACCCGCTCTTTTCCCCTCGCCTCTCTCTTTTCCCTCTTCCCCCCTCGCCTCTCTCTTTTCCCTGGTTTCCCTCTATTCCCGCGCCTATCTCTTTTCCTTCTTTTCCCTTACCTGTCTTTTACCTCTTTTCCCTCCCCTGTCTCTTTTCCCTCTTTTCCCCTCGCTTGTCTCTTGTCCCTGGTTTCCCTCTTTTCACGAACTCCCTCTTTCCTCTCGCTTGTTTCTTGTACCTGTTTTCCCCTTGCCTGTCTCTTTAACCTCTCTACCCTCGGTGTCTAATTTTCCCACTTTCACTCGCCTCCCTCTTTTCCCTCAACTCTCCCTTTTCTCTCTCTTCCCTCTTTTCCCTCGCCTCTCTCTTTTCCCTGGTTTCCCTCTTTTCCATGAACTCTCCCGTTCCCCTCTTTCCCCTGTCCTCTCTTTGTTACCTCTTCTCCCTCTTTGCCTCAACTCTTTCTTTTCCCTATTTTCCCTGGCCTGTCTCTTTTCCCTGGTTTCCATCTTTTCCAATAACTCTCTCTTTTCCCTCTTTGCCCTCACCTTTCCCTTTTCCCTTGTTTTCCTCTTTTCCATGAACTTTCACTTTTCCCACTTTTCCCTCACCTGTGTCTTTTCCCTGGTTTCCCTCTTTGCCCTCACCTTTCCCTTTCACCTCTCGTCCCTTGGTGTCCAATTTTCCTACTTTCACTCGCCTCCCTATTTTCCCTTTTTTCCCTCAACTCTCTCTTTTCCCTCTTTTCCCTCACCTGTCTCTTTTCCCTGGTTTCCCTCTTTGCCCTCGCCTGTCTCTTTCACCTCTCTACCCTCGGTGTCTAATTTCCCCACTTTCACTCGCCTCCCTCTTTTCCCTCTTTCCCCGCAACTCTCCCTTTTCTCTCTCTTCCCTCTTTTCCCTCACCTGCCTCTTTTCCCTGGTTTCCCTCTTTTCCAATCACTCTCTCTTTTCCCTCTTTTTCCCTCGCCGGTCCCTCTTACATCTTTATCTCTTTTCTATCGCCCTCTCTCTTTAAACTGCTTTTCCCTCTTTTCCCTCAGCTCTCTCTTTTCCCCTCGCTTGTCTCTGTTACCTCTTCTCCCTCTTTCCCATGAACTCTCTCTTTTCCCTAATTCCCCTGGCCTGTGTTTTTACCCTGGCTGCCCTCTTTTCCATCAGCCCTCTCTTTTCCCTCGCCTGTCTCTTTTCCCTCACCTTTCTCATTTCCCTTGTTTTCCTTTTTCCCTCGACTCTCTCTTTTCCCTGGTTTTCCTCTTCTGCATTAACTCTCTCTTTTAGCTCTTTCCCCCTCGCCGGACTCTTTTCCCTGCCTTCCCTCTCTTCCATGAACTCTCTCTTTCCCATCGAGTCTCTCTTCTCCCTGGTTTCCATCTCTTCCATGAACTCTCTCTTTCCCTTCTTTTCCCTCGACTCTCTCTTTTCCCTGGTTTCCCTCTTTCCCACGAACTCTCTCTTCCCCTTCTTTCCCCTCGACTCTCTCTTTTTTTCCTGGTTTCCCTCTTCTGCATTTACTCTCTCTTTTAGCTCTTTTCCCCTCCTCAGACTGTTTTACCTGCCTTCCCTCATTTCCATGAACTCTCTCTTTCCCACCGACACTCTCTTTTCCCTGGTTTCCCTCTTCTACATTAACTCTCTCTTCCCCTTCTTTCCCCTCGACTCTCTCTTTTCCCTGGTTTCCCTCTTCTGCATTCACTCTCTCTTTTAGCTCTTTTCCCCTCACCGGCCTGTTTTCCCTGCCTTCCCTCGTTTCCATGAACTCTCTCTTTCCCACCGACACTCTCTTTTTACTGGTTTCCCGTCTTTTCCCTCAACCCTCTCTTTTCCCTCTATTGCCTCACCTGCCTCTTTTCCCTGGTTTCCCTCTTCTGTATTAACTCTCTCTTTTAGCTCTTCTCCCCTCGCCAAAATCTTTTCCCTGCCTTCCCTCTTTGCCGTGAACTCTCTCTTTTCCCTCTTTCCCCTCGCTTGTCTCTTCCCTCTTTTCCCCTGTCCTCCCTCTTTTCCCTGGTTTCCCTCTTTTCCCTTGCCTCTTTTACATCTCTTCCCTTTATACCCTCAACTCTCTTTTCCCTCTTTTCCCTCAACTCTCTTTTTTCCCACTTTTCCCTCGCCTGTCTCTTTTCCCTGGTTTCCCTCTTTTCCATGAACTCTGTCTTGTCCCTCTTTTCCATCGCTTGTCTCTTTTGCCTATTTTCCCCTCGCCTGTCTCTTTTCCCTGGTTTCCCTCTTTGCCCTCGCCTGTCTCTCTTCTGTCTCGTCTCTCGTTTTCTAATTGTCCCACTTGCACTGGCCTCCCACTTTTCCCTCTTTTTCCCTCTTGTACCTCACCTGCCTCTTTTCCCTGCTTTCCCTCTTTTCGACGAACTCCCTCTTTTCCCTCTTTTCCCTCGCTTGTTTCCTTTACCTATTTTCCCCTCGCCTGTCTCTTTCCCCTGGTTTCCCTTTGCCCTTGCCTGTCTCTTTAACCTCTCTTTCTCTCGGTGTTTAATTTCCCCACTTTCACTCGCCTCCCTCTTTCCCCTCTTTTTCCTCAACTCTCTCTTTTCTCTCTCTTCCCTCTCCCCCC